>JBBHKE010000159.1:126401-242269 GCA_037447655.1 Zygnema cylindricum | reverse complement strand
CTTATCTTTTGTCCAATGATAGTATGGAGGCAAAGGGCATAAATAATTTTGAAATTTTTGTGTATTTTCATAGTTTGATGAAATCGAAGGGACTGTTTATGGTGGTTATTTAAAGCAAAGAAAGATCAAATTAGATTTTTTCTTTCCACAAAAAGAAAAACAAGAACATTAAAGCTAATAGAAAAAATTTACCATAGCCCCCTCCCACCATTTCCTCATTAACGACCATAACAAAAGATTTCGAAAAAAATTGAGATGTGATTTACATTGTACATTTTTTTCTTGCAGTTCAGATTTAGTTCATTTTCTTTTCAGAATTAAATGCATCCACCAACCTAGCATTTACTCGCAACAATATTCCCCCTCTCCGCCCCTTTCCTCTATTTTGACAGCGAAAAACGAAAGTTGAAAATAAATCGGTAACATGTGATTTATATCGTGTCGTATTTTATGAAAAGTATTGTTTAATTTTTTGCCTTTTCTTTTCCTATTGTAATTTGACATGCATCCCCCCTTCCATGAATCACTCACAAATAAGTCAATTGTGTGAGGTTGCCAATCTCCAGCGCAATTTTTCCCGTCAATTCCAAGTCTCCTATATCCCTACACCCCCCCCCCATCCAGCGTTGAATGAGTTCCTTTATTTTTCTCCCCCCCCCTTCCCCCCTCTCCCTTCCCCCCTCCCCACCATCCTTGTTGCAAGCCTCGACAGCGCCCAAGCATCGCAAAGAGCATCTCAGCAGGAAATCCAGGCAGCCTGTGACCAACATTTTTCAGTGCGACTTTCAGTGCGGATCTCATTGCAGCAGAGAATTAATCAGGCGGCCTATTAGTGTGGACTGACCAAAGCAAAGAGTGCAGTTAGCCTCTGAGTAAAAATTAAGTGTGATGATTCTGTTCGCATTGAAAGGAGCAGAGAGTGCACGCAACGATAATAATCACTCACATCCGAGTCATGCGACCGGATTTATCGCACTCGAAATAGTATGCTAGGTAATTGTATGTATCACAACTGATATGCGGAAATCGCCCCTTGTTCTTGACGATCGCCTTCACCGCCTACAGCGCCCTCTCTGCAGCAGCAATGAATGACGTATGAAGCCGAACAGAGCCAATGAGAGCAATATTTTGCATGTGCGAAGGTAGACAAGAAGGTCGAAGTGGCGGGGAAAGGTTGAGCAGAGAGCTGTGGAACTTATTATCGCGTGTTGCCATGGTTACTCTGTACGAGGGTGCCATGTGGAAAATAAAAAGCAGTGTTGTGGTCATCAGTGGCCTGATAGCCGTCATGGCTGCATAGTTGCCACGTCACGAGGTTTTTAGAGAAAGACACGTGGCAGTTTCTTTCTCAAGTAGCGGCTGGCACAGTCTTCAGATGGAAGCGTCGCAAAAGGAAGGAAGCAATTGAGGGATCTTATTAACCAACATTCGTGCAGTCACATAGTTCATAAACGACAGGTCTATTATTTGTTTGTACGATTGCGTACTGCTAATTTGTTTCGAAGCACGACGCATATGGACGGAGATGCGATGTTGTACTTTCCTTTGTCTTTTTCTTGTTTACACATGATATGAAAGATTTGAACTTAGCAGTCGTGGCGTCATCAGTACGGTGTAATTAGCGTGATTGGCTAATTTTGTCAGAGTACGATACGGTTCGCATTAGGGAATCATTCCTAGCAGCATCTGGAAGGTATTCCGTTTTTTGACGTGTGGAATATAACATATACGGTACAGAAAACAGAACATTGCGATAATTTTGATATTCGATATATCAAATATCGATCGAACAGAATCCTCGATATAGTGTACCGTGACTAACATAAAATATAGTGATATATATCGCGATATAGAGTATTTTTTTTTAATTTAGGGTGGACTTTCATTAGCGAAAAAGTGGGGATTTTTACTGAAGGTCGTACTGTTTCGTACAAGTTCGTACATAAAATTTTAATTTTCAATGAAAACTACAATACAAAAAATTGTCCAAGGTTGTAGGCGTAAACTAGGACCGTCAAATTCAATTACACTTTTTATCCGTGACGCCACGTCAACAACCCTACAGTTTTCTAAGACCGTGGACAATGACGCCATTTCAGAAATACAAAACTTGTAAAAATAGGCCGCGTGGAAAAGGTAAAGAGATTCAAGGATGAGCGCGCGCGTATGTGCTTACACGTCGGAAGGGCCATGTGCCTTCCGCCAGGGAGGCCACAAATCCGTTGATATTAGCCCGTCATGTAATTCTGTGACCTCCTTTGGTCCACAAAATGTCCAGCTTATATGAAGCCTCTAGGATAATATTTGCAATTTCCACTTTGGCAATGAATAAGTGCCACTCGGGCACGCAATAACTTTGACCGACTACACCCCCGTGTAGCCTAGACTCCCCTGAGTGCGCAGCAAAAATAATCACTGAAATTGCTCCCCTGAGCATTAAGTTATGGCTGGCCTAAGATGGCCTATATATACAGAAGCACTCTAGGAGAGAGGCTGAAATCCAAGAAATATCCTAAGTCTTAAACTACCTCTCTAAGCCTACTAATAGTGTACCTATCCAATCAAAAGACTGTGAGGTACAAGAAGGTACGGGTACCGCTGTACTTCTTGTAGGACCATAGTACGCCATGGGCGCTCCGCTGACGCGTGTCAGTTCTTGAACCGAAGTTGCTCCCTCCGTGATACGCGTTGTCCTATTATCCTTCGCCACGTGTCACCCGCCAACATATGCTCAGCAAATCGCCAAAAACCATTCCAAAAATCCGGCTCCTCCGCGAGCCGTCGATCGCGAACGACTTTTAATTTCATCCGTCAAAATTTGATGTCGTTTCGTGGAGTACTTTATTTCATGCGGTCTTGCACGTTTCATGTTCACTTTGTCCCGTAATATGCTAAGTGAATTATGCCGGCGTGTTACATTATAAATAAATACCAAACACAATATGTATATCGTTTCGTCATGACCTAGCGGATAAGGTTAGCGGCTACGCCGTACGGCCAATATTCGAGAGGTCACCGGTTCACGTCCTACTAGGGAACGCCTAAGTTTTGCATGAAACTAAAGCTTCTGCTCTGTCTCCTCACCTGCATGAGACAGCCATGGCTACTTGCAAGTCCTCAGTGACTACGACAAGTATGAGGGCTGTTGGAAGACCAAAAATGACAAGACTATAAAATAACTTTTTCAACACTCCCTTTATTTTCTAGTCTAGCTTTTGCTTTAGCCCACATTTCTCCCTACAAAATATCATTTTGGGAGAAGGAACCGGTTTTTTTATCATATCTGCTACCATCTCTCCATCTGGTCTATATTCCAAGCTAATTATTTTATTCTCAACCTTTTCCCTAACAAAGCTCAAACGAATATCCATATGCTTTGCTTTAAAGTGATGCTTAGGGTTTGCTGCAATTGCAATCGTAACTTGATTGTCACAAAATATCTTTTGCACTCTATTCTTAATATATCTCAATTCTTGAAGCAAAGATTTCACCCATTATTCTTCCACAAACAACAAGAGGCCATGTTCTACCTCCATGGTGGATAGAAATCACTTTTCTTGCTTGCCGCTCCAACAACAAGCCCACCATGAATACATATAAAAGTACACCTCCTCATCGGCATCCACATAGGTTGATCACTCAAGTGGTGATGTTTATTACCTCCCAAATGCAACCATAGATCTCTTGTTCCTATCAAGAACCGCATGACCCTTTTGGACGCTTCCTAATCTTTCTTTCTAGGATCATTCAGACTCCTACTTAATACTCCCACAGCTGCTGCTATTTCATAACAGGTACAGTTCATAAAATAGATCAAACTAGCGACAACTTGTCTGTACGGAATAGATTGCATAAACTTACTTTCCTCATGTCCTAACTCATTATCCAAGATCAAGATTCCCTCTTCTGAGCTCCCTTCATTTCCCTTCTTTTAGTCCATTGGAGTCGTACAACTATTTGCTTTATCCATTTGAAATTTTTCCAACATATTCCCAATAGCTTCCTTTTGAGTTAGTCTAATTGTTTTCTTTTTTCTATCCCTCTCCATCTGAATTACCAAAATATACTTTGCCTCCCCCGAATCTTTCATTTCACATCTACTCTTTAGATCCGTTTTCAATATATTAATTTTCTCCATTGATTTACTCAAAACAAGCAAATCATCAACATATATGTGAAATTATGTGGTCTCCATTGACCCACAGAATGAGCAGCCTATGTAAAGCCTCTAGGATAATATTTTCCCCTTCACCTTTCCCGCTGAATAAGCGCCTCCAAGGCACACAAATATTCTGACCACACTCACCCTTATGATGACAAGACTCCCCTGAGTTAAATGCAAAAAGAATCACTGAATTTGCTCCCCTGAGCAGTAAGTTATGGCTGGTCAAAGATGACTTTTATAGTTACAAGCTCTCTTAGAGAGAGAGGTACCTAAATATTACTAAGTCTCGGTCTGCCTATTCATGACTACCTACTACTAAACCCTAGTCCAATAGGAACACTATATAGTACAAAAAGGTACAATGGGCGATGTACTTATTGTACGACCATTGTACGACAAGGTCTACAAGGTGACACCTGTCAAATCGGAAGCCATGGTTCCTCCTCCTATCTTCTCCGGTATAAAATAATGTGGCGCCACGTGGTACCGCGTGACGCTATCTCCGTA
Organism: Zygnema cylindricum; assembly: GCA_037447655.1. NCBI lineage: Eukaryota > Viridiplantae > Streptophyta > Zygnematophyceae > Zygnematales > Zygnemataceae > Zygnema > Zygnema cylindricum. The sequence continues at coordinate 237,597 of JBBHKE010000159.1, read as the reverse complement.
TGCCGACAAAAAGCTCACTTCGCGTGGCGGCTATAATGCCGGCCGTCCGATCAAAACATATTTTACACGGTTCAGATTCGCGTACATGCAGAAATTTCTCCTTTTGGTTAGTCTGCAGTTAATTAGCTGTTTCGTTAATATTTATATATTTATGAAACCCGTCACGTGTATCGTTTCGTAACGCCTTAATGGTTAAGTCGCTAGGCTATATAGAATCTAGAGGTCGCAGGTTCAAATCTAGACTTAGGCATCATTTAGTAAAATACCCTTTACTTCAAAAACTGCCACTTTCTAAATATAGCGGCAGCCATGGCGCGCCTTTGATCCTCACTCTCTTTCTTTAAAGAAAAATCTAAAATAGGGAAGTGAACTATTAATTACCTCTTTTCAACACTCCCCTTAATTCCTAGTCACTTTTCAATTTTAATCCACAGTTACCTCTGCAATAAATCAACTTAGGGGAAGGCACTGTTTTTGTCATCATGTCTGCAATCATTTCTCTATCAGTTTTATAAACCAGTTTAATAATTTTATTTTCTACCTTCTCTGTGACAAAGCTTAGTCTAATATCCATATGCTTAGCTTTGAAGTGATGTTTCGGATTAGCTGCAATAGAGATAGCAGCTTGATTATCACAAAAAACATTTTGAGTTCCAGACTTCATGAACTCAAGTTCTTCAAGAAGAGATTTAACCCACATTAATTCTTTGGTGGCAGCACAGGAAGCCATGTATTCAGCCTCCATAGTGGACTGAGCAACTACTTTTTGTTGCTTGCTACTCCAACAACATGCAACGGATCCAATTTGCAACACATATCCAGTCGTACACCTCCTTAAAGGCACATCTCCATAACTGGCATCACTCTAAGTGGTGATGTCAGTGTGCTCCCCTCCTAAATGCAACCATAATTCCCTTGTCCCCACCAAATACCTCATCACCCGTTTGGCAGCCTCCCAGCCTCTCTTTCTTCGTTCATTTAGATTTCTACTAAGGACACCTACAGCTGCAACTATATCCGGACGGGTACAGTTCATAAAATAAATTAAACTGCCTACAATCTGCCGATAAGGAATATTTTCCATAAATTTTCTTTCTATCTCATCCATCTCATCATTAATGATGAATATTCCTCCCTATTAACTCCCCTCACTCACTTTCTTCAAATCCATGGGAGTAGTACATCCGTTTGCTTTCTCCATTTGAAATTTTTCTAGCATATTACCGATTCTTTCTTTTTGAGTGAGTCTTATAATTCTATTCCCTCTATCTCTCTCCATCTGAATTCCCAAAATGTACTTTGCTTCGCCAAGATCTTTCATATCAAAACTGCTTCTAAGATCCTGTTTTAGTTTGTTAATTTTATCTAAGGACTTGCTTAAGACCAACAAATCATCCACATAAATAGCAATAAATATCACTCCATTCTCATCCTCAAATAAATATATAGAGTGATCTGAACTAATTTTGATATACCCCAAACCGGTCAGAAATTCGTCGAGCTTTATATTCCACTGTCGCGGGGCTTGCTTAATCCCATAGAGTGATTTTATCAGTTTGCAAACTTTTTTTTCTTCCCCACTTTCCACGAATCCTTCCGGTTGCCTCATGTAAATTTATTCTTCCAACTCTCCGTGCAAAAAGGCCGTTTTAATATCCATCTGGTGAATTTCCATATCCTCCGCTGTGGCTATACTTAAAAGGATTCTAACAGAAGGAAATCTGACTACAGGTGCAAAGGTTTCTTCGTAGTCTATCCCCTCTTTGTGAGTATAACCTTTTGGAACTAACCTATCTTTGTACCTCTCAATGGTATTATCCGGGTTAAATTTAAGTTTAAACACCCACTTACATCCGATCGGTTTTCGGTCCGGTGGACAATCTACCTACTCCCATGTATTGGCTTCCATGATAGAGGCCATTTCTTCATTTATAGCTGTGATCCACCGGCTATTTTCTGGAGTGGTTATGGCCTCTAAGTATGTTTGAGGTTCATCTGGGTGAGACATCTTTGTGAGTTGGTTATTTACTTGTCTTTCTTGAAGTCGTTTACTACTTCTTCTTCCCCCTTCAAAATCGGACGCCAGTATGGAAGGCATCCTTGGGTTCGTTTTTGGAGATTTTCAGCTCCCCTATCTTCCAATTCCGGTGTCTCATCAAGTTCCTCATCTGTTTCCACTTCGTATTGTAGCGTTGCCTCGGGTGTTGTCCTTTCCTCCTTCTCCTTTGGTAGACCTGCAGATTTTTCTTTTTCTCCCTCTTCCTTCTCTTCATTTTCAAAGTCAAAGTCAGAAAACTGATCTGTTTCAAATCTGATTTTGACTTCCCTGTTATATTTGAATGGATCAATGGACTTCTCTTCATTCATCACCACTATGTGTTTTACCAGAATTATATCTCTCTTTTTCAAGTCATACACTCGGTATCCTTTTGTGCTCTCATCATATCCTACATGATATCCTGGTTTCCCTCTTCCCTCTAACTTCCATTTAGTCTTATCAGAATCCAAACTGTAGACTTGACTTCCAAACACTCTCAAACTAGACAAATCAGGCTTTCTTCCTGTCCACCTTTCATACAGAGTTTCCTCTTTATTTGCTGAAGTTAGGACTCTATTTTTGATGAAATTAGCATAGTTCATAGACTCCGCCCAAAACTGCAACCCTATCCTCTTATCAGTTAACATACTTCTGGACATATCTCCTAAAGTTCTATTCACTCTTTTTGCTACTCCATTTTGTTCCGGATTATAGGGAACAGTTTTCTCATGATGAATTCCTTCTTCGTTAAGATATTCTTCAAATTCCCTTGAGGTGTATTCTTTCCCATTTTCACTTCTTATCTCTTTTATTGAGGTTTCATGTAGCTTTTCACTCCATACTTTATACTCTTTGAAACATCTTAATACCTCTGACTTATGTATGAGAAAGTATACCTTCGTGTATCTAGACCAATCATCTGTGATAGTTAACATCCATCTCTTCCCCCCATGTGAAGCATACCTAGCAGGTCCCCAAACATCAGTGTGAACTAGATCTAATACTTTCTCTCTCCTAAATGTGGTTACCTTTGGAAATGGAAGTCTATGAATCTTCCCTTGGGCAGATCCACTACAATCATCAAAGGTCTCATCATCTTCAAAAGTAATACCCTCCACTATTCCCTTTTTCTTCATTTTATTTAATCTATCTAGATGCACATGCCCCAACCTTTTATGCCAAAGCATCATCTCACTTGCACACGAGTAGAGAACACTCTTTTCATTGCAAAGTACAATTCTAAACATTCCTTGACTACCCTTCTCACCTATGAAATAAACCTCATTATCAAAGCTTGCTGTGAAGATTCCTTTCCTAGTTCCTGTTTCAAACTCCTTTTCATCTAGGACAGCTGTTGAGACTAGGTTCTTGCTAAGCTGTGGAATGTAAAGAACGTCTGAGAGTGTTACAATTGAGGCCTTTCCATCAACTAGAACCTTCAAGTCAACAGTTCCAACAAGACTTGTGGTTTCAACTCTACCATCTCCATACTCTATCTCAATTGTAGGGATCTTTCTCAGTTTAGTGAACCACCGCTTATCTTTGCACATATGCATTGAAGCCCTTGAGTCTATGATCCACCTATCCTCGGGTGGATCCCTCTTACCTCCGAAAGCACACTTTTGTCTCCGTGGAATGTCGACATGCTTTTCAGTGTTTTTCGGATTAAGAAGAAGCTCCTCAAGCTCCTCTTCTGGTTCAGTTTTTTCTTCCACTTCCTCATCAAGAACTTGAGTCAGGAAAGCTTTTTTCTTTCCTCCGTCCTTTGAAGTTCCTTGACCATCTTTCAGTCGAAGATCTGCAAGTCTGACACAATCTGTTATATAGTGTCCCGGTTTCTTGCAGAAGTGATATAATCCTCCTCGAGAAATTCCTCTCCCTTGTCTATCAAATCTGCCACCTCCTTGTCCTCTTCCACCAAAGTTTCGATAAGGATCTTTCCCTCTCTCCTCATCACGCTTCCGCTAATCAGCTCCTGCAGACAATGCTTGAACACTTGGACTCCCTCTCCTAAGCTCTATGGTGCTTCTTTCACTAAAATCATTCCCACTGTGTCATCCCAATTCCAATTGCTATCTCCTATGTCCTGCAATCAGTTAATGATATTCTTATACTCTTCAGGTAGTTTCATCATTAATGTGTTCACTTTTTGTCTCTCAGACCATGAGTCACCTGCACTCTCTAACTCTCCAAATAATGCTCCTAAATCATTGCAATAATTATTCATACTTCCTCCTTTATAAGTATAAGCTGCAATCTTATTTTCCGCCAACTGTTGTTGCTGCAATGATCCACTCTTATATTTGTTAACTAGTGATATCCAAATCTGAGATGAAGATTTGACATGCATAAGGGGAATGGCAATGCCCTTTGCTACACTTTTAAGAATTAAGAGCTTAGCAACCTTGTCTTTGTAGTTCCACTTTTCATACTCCGATCTTTCGGTCTAAACCCTTGTCACCATTTTTGGTGGTGCTGCTGCCGGTATCGCTTTCGGCAATGGTGTCACTTGAGTTGCAACTCCTCCCTTTTCTCTTTCCATGACAATCTCCTCTCCTTCCTCATCTTCATCCTCGGTGATGGTGGCAGCTGTTCTACCAACTGAAGAGGCGGAGGTGCCAGAAAAACGTGTCCCTCCAAACCCAGGTGGAGGTGGGCATCGAATTTGTCTAGACACTATGCCACATAGATGCTTCTCAAATAGTTCTCCCTCCATCATCATTTCCCAATAAAAAAAGTCTGATCCATCAAATATGGGCACCCTAGAGGGTGGGCCGATAACCTGAAATTCTGTGGTCTCCATTGACCCACAGAATGAGCAACCTATGTAAAGCCTATAGGATAATATTTGCCTCTTCTACTTTCCCGCTGAATAAGCGCCGCCCAGGCACACAAATATTCTGACCACTCTCACCCTTGTGAGGACAAGACTCCCCTGAGTCAAACGCAAAAAGAATCACTGAATTTGCTCCCCTGAGCAATAAGTTATGGCTGGTCAAAGATGACCTTTATAGTTACAAGCTCTCTTAGAGAGAGAGGTACCTAAATATTACTAAGTCTCGGTCTGCCTACTCACGACTACCTACTACTAAACCCTAGTCCAATAGGAACACTATATAGTACAAAAAGGTACAATGGGCGATGTACTTATTGAACGACCATTGTACGACAAGGTCTACAAGGTGACACCTGTCAAATCGGAAGCCATGGTTCCTCCTCCTATCTTCTCCGGTATAAAATAATGTGGCGCCACGTGGCACCGCGTGACGCTATCTGCGTATGCCGCCAAAAAGCTCACTTTGCGTGGCGGCTATAATGTCGGCCGTCCGATCAACACATATTTTACACGGTTCAGATTCGCGTAAATGCAAAATTGCTCCTTTTGGTTAGTCTGCTGTTAATTAGCTGTTGCGTTAATGTTTATATATTTATAAAACCCGTGACGCGTATCGTTTCGTAACGCCTTAATGGTTAAGGCGTAAGGCTATATAGAATTTAGAGGTCACAGGTTCAAATCTAGACTTAGGCATCATTTTAGTAAAATACCATTTACTTTAAAAACTGCCTCTTTCTAAATATGGCGGCAGCCATGGCGCGCCTTTGATCCTCACTCTCTTTCTTTAAAGCAAAAACTAAAATAGGGAAGTGAAATATTAATTACCTCTTTTCAACAATATGGCAATGAAAATTATACCTTCCTCATCCTCAAATAAGTACATGGAATGATCCGAACTGATTTGGATATATCCCAAACTTGTCAGAAACTCATCTAGCTTTTTGTTCCATTGGCGTGGAGCTTTCTTTGGTCCATAAAGGGACTTTATCAATCTGCACACCTTGCTTTCTTCTCCTTTCTCAAAAAATCTTCCCGGTTGTCGCATGAAGATCTCCACTTCCAATTCTCCGTGTAAGAAAGCGGTTTTGATGTCCATCTGATGCACTTCCATGTCTTCTGCTGCCGCGAGTCTAAGTGGAATCTGGACAGAGGGGAATTTAACAACTGGAGCAAAAGTCTCCTCATAATCGATTCCCTCCTTCTGTGTGAACCCCTTTGCCACTAATCTGGTTTTGTATCGCGCCATACTGTTTTCTACATTGAGCTTCAACTTAAATACCCACTTGCATCCTATTGGTTTTCTATCCGGAGGACAATCCACTAGTTCCCAAGTGTTAGCTTCCATAATGAAAGCCATCTCAACATTAATATCTGTCACCCATCTACCACCTTCCGGACTCTTAAGTGCTTCTAAGTAAGTCTGGGGTTCGCTCAAATGTGACAGCTTAGTTACCATGTTGTTCACTTGTCTCTCTTGAAGTCTCTTGCTGCTTCTCATTCCTCCTTCAAATTATGACGCTGGGATGGAGGGTAATCTCGGGTTTCTCCGAACAACTTCACCTTCTCCCCTATCCATGGAGTCCATCTCCGGTCGTTCATCGTCCTTTTTGGGTATTTCCTCGTTTTCTTCCTCGGTTTGAATCGGAAGTTGTGCCTCCAAGAGAGGGTCACTCTCGGTCAGATTTTTCTCTTCTTTTGCACGGTCAAGCTGAACCGGAGTTCGGTTAGTAGAATCTGCATCTAACTCACTTTCGAATTGCACTCACTTTCGAATTCAATTCTAATTTTGACTAGTTTAGTGTATTTAAAGGGATCTATGGATTTTCCTTCATCCATAACTACCAAGTGTTTTACTAGAATGATGTCTTCTCTTCCGAGATCATAAACTCTATACCCTTTTTACGTTCTCATCATACCCAAGTAAGTATCCTGGCTTTCCTCTAGCATCTAACTTCCAATCAGATTTTTTTGTGTTTAAACTAAACACTTGACTTCCAAACACCTTTAAGTGTGATATGTTAGGTTTTCTCCCGGTCCATCTTTCATAAGGTGTTTGACCTTTTACAGCTAAGGTAAGGACTCTATTTTTGAGATAGTTAGCACAATTCATAGCTTCTACCCAAAAACTTTTCTTTATCTTTTTATCCGTCAACATACTACGGGCACTTTCACTTAATGTCCGATTTAGTCTCTCGGCTACACCATTTTGTTCTGGGTTCTTTGGGACAGTCTTTTGGTGTTGAACCACTTCCTCTTTCAAGTAATTCTCAAGCTCATTAGAAGTGAATTCCCCCCCATTATCACTTCTCACTCTCTTTATAGGTATCTCATGAAGCTTTTCACTCCATGACTTATATTCCTTAAAATAAGCCAAATCCTCAAATTTGTTTTTCAAGAAATATACACTAGAGTATCTAGACCAATCATCAGTGATACTAAGCATAAATATTTTCCCTCCAACTGATGGCACTTTGGCAAGTCCCCATATGTCAGGATGAACCAAATCTAAAACCTTTTCACCCTTATATGTTGCGGCTTTTGAAAAAGGCAATCTGTGGGCTTTTCCTTCATCACACAAAATAGAATCATCCAAAGTCTCATTATCTCCAAAATGTATGCCCTTAACTACACCCATTTTCTTCCTTTCCTTCAATCTATCTAGATTTACATGTCCCAATCTTTTATGCCACATCATCAAATCACTTACACTAGCATAGTAAACTCCCGTAATTCCATTACTCAAATTCAGCCTAAACATTCATTGGCTACCCTTTTCAGCAATAAAGTACACTTCATTCTCATAGCTAGCTACAAAGACTAATTTCTTAGTACTAGTCTCAAAACCCTTATCATCTAAGACCATCATAGCGATTATATTCTTGTTCAACTCCGGAATAAAAAGAACATCAGAGAAAGTGACTATAGATGTCTTTCCATCAATTAAGACTCTTAGATCCACTGATCCCACTAAATTGTTGTGTCACTATTCTCCCATCACCATACTCTATCTCTACAGTAGGGAAAATTCTCATTTTGGTAAACAATGGTTTTTCCCTACACATATGAATAGAGGCTCATGAATCAATGATCCATCATTCTTCAAGAGCTTCTTTCACTCCACCAAAAGCAAACTTTTGCCTCATTGGAATCTCGAGCTCACCTTTCACCTCCAACTCCTCGTTGAGGAGAAGTTCTCCATTGTCATCATCAGCATCCTCTCCCACGACTTGTGTCGCTACAAACTCCTTTTTTTCCTTGCGGCCGGTTTTCCAATCGATTCCTCCTTCAATCTCAACTTCGTCAACTTAGTGCACTCGGCCATGTAGTGTCTTGGCTTCTTACAAAAATGGCAAAGCCCTTTTGGAGCTCTCGGTCCAGATCCGTAATAATTTCCTGTTCCTCCTCCACCAAAGTTCCCATAAGGTTTTTTGGAATCCTTTTCCCACAAGTTAGTACCACCAGCCAAAGCCTGAACACTCTTTCCTCCTCTCCGAATCTCAATTGTGTTTTCCCAAACCAAAATCATTCCCACAACGGAGTTCGAGATCCATCAATGATCTGGCAAGTCCTAAACCCTATTAACAATGTTTTCATAATCATCTGGGAGTTTCATCAACAAAGTATTCACCTTCTCTTTCTCGGTCTCTTTTTTCCCGGCACTCTCCAACTCCATAAATAACCCGGCCAGGTCATTAAAAATATCTAACATCTTTCCCCCTTTGTACACATATGCTTGTACCTTCTATTCTGCCAGCTTCTGCTGCTGAATCGTACCACTCTTGTAAATGTTGACAAGAGCCTCCCACAACTCGTTCGCCTTGTCAACATGAAGATAAGATGTAGCCACTACCTAGGTGAGAGGCCCGAGAATAAAATGAGTCGCCACGGTATTGTTGAAATCCCAGATTTCACTATCATTAGCCTCGTTTTTTTGAACATCTACTACCGGAACCGATCTAATAAGCATCGGTGTGAGTTTCTCCTTCCCCTTCTCCATCTTTATGTCCGACACGATGCTTTCTCCAACATCCTCTACCACCTCTGCCCCCGCAAATCCTAGTGTGAACTCAGATCCTCTAAACCCTGGCGGAACTTCCAATTTTGCGGATGGCCGACGCACACGACCACTCACAATGCCTCATAGCCTTTTTTCAAACAATGCACCCCTCATCGTAGTTTCCCAATATATGAACCCCGTTCCATCGAAAATGGGCACCCTAGAGGGTGGGCCAACAACCTGTAATTTTGTGACCTTTATTGGTCCAACGAATGTCCAGCTTATATGAAGCCTCTAGGATAATATTTGCAGTTTTGACTTTGGCAATGAATAAGTGCCACCCTGGCACGCAAAAACTCTAACCAACTACACCCATGTGTAGTGAGGACTCCCCTGAGTGCGCAGCAAAAAAATCACTGAAATTGCTCCTCGGAGTATTGTTATTCCAAAGATGGCCTATATATACAGAAGCACTCTGGGAGAGAGGCTGAAATCCAAGAAATATTCTAAGTTTTAAACTACCTCTGTAAGCCTACTACTAGTGTACCTATCCAATCAAAAGACTCTAAGGTACAAGAAGGTACGGGTACCGCTGTACTTTTTGTACAACCATAGTACGGCATGGCCGTTCCGCTGACGCGTGTCTGTTCTTAAACCGAAGTTGCTCCCTCCGTGATACCCATTGTCCCATCATCTTTCGCCACGTGTCACCTGCCGACATATGCTCAGCAAACCGCCAAAAACCATTCCGAAATTCCAGCTCCTCCGCGAGCCGTCGATCGCGAACGACTTTCAATTTCGCCCGTCGAAATTTGATGTCGTTTCGTGCGGTACTTTATTTCGTGCGGTCTCGCACGTTTCATGTTCACATCGTCCCCTAATATGTTAAGTGAATTATGCCGGCGTGTTACATTATAAATAAATACCAAACCCAATATATATATCGTTTCGTCATGAACTAGCGGATAAGGTTAACGGCTACGCCGTACTGCCAATATTCGTCGGTCATCGGTTCAAGTCCTACTAGGGACCGCCTAAGTTTTGCATGAAACTAAAGCTTCTGCGCTCTCTCCTCACTAACATGAGACAGCCATGGCTGCTGGAAGACCAAAAATGACAAGACTATAAAATACCTTTTTTCAACACGTCACGCTCCCACCATCAAAGTTTGCCGCCGCCTTTTTGTCGTTGCGTTTTGAAATTTTGGGTAGTACATTTAATGCCCTCTGTACGAGTCATTAATTACCTTCGTTGGTACAAATATTACCTCCGCCCATACAGATATTGCGTTCTGACATTGCATTTGAAGATTCTTTCAAAATTTGAAGCATCGAATATTAATCTACGTGTTACCAACTAGAATGAGCCACGCAGGCTTACAGACGAGACCTAATGGAAGGCACGCCTTTCAGTAAAATTTTCCGTACAATTACTTGGACGCCTAATAGAAGTCCATCCTTAATATTTTATATTTTTATATAATATGTTATTTTAGACTAAAAGACAAATTGTGTGATACGCCAATGATATAAATAGGATCATTTGCATTATTAGCGGGAGCATTCAAAACTTGCCAGTCATCAAAATAAGTTCAGAATCACAGATGGAATAGAAAATATATATTCAATCGAAATTTTACATCCCCTTCTTCCCCCTTCACTTCGTTTCCCTTTTTTGATATATGAAACTACTTTACACTCCTCTAAAATACACTCTTCTTAACACAAGACAACCAAACTACAAAAACCAACTCTCAAAAGCATTAAGAGCGTTGTTCCATTGGCGTCACATAAAAATTCGTTAACAAAGCGGCTGCTCATTGTGTCGGGTCAATAATCGACATTTGTTTTGCGTGGCACACTTTGATTTGGGCACGTAATAAAAGAATGAGATTCTACTAATCTTTTGAGAATCTCTAACAGCGAATTGTGACCATATATTTGTACCAGCGAAGGTTAAAAGTGACTTGTACGACGTATTGAATAAAATCTGTTGGGGCGGACGAAACTTAAGATGCGCAAAAGGGTATAAAAATGTCAAAAAGGTTCGTGGATGGCAACCGAAGCGTGAAACAATATCCTACGTCAAAGATTTCTTACGGCTTCCGATGGCATTGCATCCTTCTTGCGGAAGGCACATGTCAAATGCGACGTGTACCCACCAGGTTGCGCGGTCGTCGTGGATATTTGTGCACTTTTCCACGAGGCACGATGCTATTCTTTCAGGCCCTGAGAATTGACCTACTCTTGGTCATTTTTTGCGAACTGAAAGTGTCAGACGATGGCGTATCCGATTACGCATCCGACGGTCCACGTTTACGCCCATAAACGTGGAGAATGAAATTCCTCATCCAGTAGCCTTGTTTTTCAGACAATTTTTTTTAATTTGGTACGGCACTGTACAAATAAGTACGGCTTTCAGTAAACAACGACATTTTTGCCCTAATGGAACCTCACTCTAAGTCAAAGACTCCAAAGGTGCCGCATCCAACAAGCAAAACGTGCACCGTACAATACACTTTGGCGCGCGGAATAATTCAAGCCACGCCTAACAAGACACACACTCACCAAAACTATTAGCGAACGACAAACTGGCGTACAACTCAAAACGTTCTATGCACTTAATAACTGCTAGACATACAAAATCAAAAAGTACAAAGACAAAATAAAACAGAAATCGAACTAGGCGCAACAAAGTTTCATCAAAACGTAAACTGAAAATCACAGTTACCAATACCAAACTGCGATGTAACTATAACTAGATTTATACATTGAAATCCAAACAGCCACGTAAATCGTGATTTTCATTCCGTGACTTAAAGGTAGACGCCGCAAAATGTAACGGATGAAAAAGTACTAATTATGTAATTCATATAATTACTTATCTGGGTATGGTTACATCAGGAGATTTGTGTAATCGTACGGACAACAAAATTTATATATTACAGAGGCCTGAGTTAGGGCGTGTCCCCATGTAACAATAACTTTGAAACATTACTATGGATTTTAGCGCAAATTTTACGGTGTAATTTTCAAAGTGTGTATATGTTAATCATTACTTGCGCCTTCATTACTTCAAATATGTGACAGCTGTAGCCGTCTACAAAATGTGCCACAGTCTACAAAACGAAATGTAGACGACTACGAAACTACAAAACTTCCTAAAACAGATGACGTCTAAAAAAACGGTGACGGTTGTAGACGTCGAGGTTTTTGTGACGTTGTAGATGTTTAGGGTTTTGTGACATAGCAAAGTCATGCTACCATGTGACGTCATCAGTACGTAGATTTTCTGCCATGGCTTCTCGATTTCGTTTTTTTATCCTTTATCATTCGATATGCCATCAAGCTGAGACCAAAAATATTAAAAAAAAAAGAAAAAATATATATCTTTCATTTGATACTATTATTGTTGCATCTCGTGTTAGTAAGAGAGAAAGAGGAGCGGTCGAGTGAGAAAGAGTGGGAGAGACGAGGACGACGTAAAATTTTGCAAATGACCCATGAATGAAAGTGGAAGTCCGAGAACCAAACGATTTTTTTCCGTACATGCTCGTCATTTTGTACGTACATGCGCGTGAGAAGCAGGGGACAAAATAGAATGTACTCTTCGTCGCTCAAAACTTTTTGAAGACGTTTGACGCGTGTAATCCTGGTATTCTATTCGTCAATAGGGTAATATTTTGATTTAAATCAAGTCTCGATTTGATTCCAGTGCAAGTGTGAAGATGAGCTGGAAGTGGGTCGCAGTGATAATAACGCCAAATTTCTAAACCTTCCAAGTTCCAAGATGACGCAAAATGTACTTGTGTTTTTGACCATTTTTCGTACGGCATAATATTTTCTCGTTGGAAGTCCCATTTTTTGTTAAAACAACGGAAAAAAACCCTTACTTGAACACATATGGACACGTCTTTATATCGCGTAACGTCTGTAAATAAGTTTTACATACGTGTTTTGATTTGAGTGGTTCCTTGTAAGTTGACGATCAAATCTCTAAAATCTTCAAAGATTTGAAAACCGACCATTTTTTTATAGAAATCCGTACTTGCGTATTATGAACGTGTACTTCGCAAGTGTACCGCGTCAATGCACCTCAGAGATCGCCTTCACTCTGCAGACTTTGAGGAAAAAACCATATTTCTTTTCGGCAAATATTTTACGGTCACCTTGTCCGAAGGCACGTGATTTTGTAGACCTGTGAAATTTTCTTTTTTTTTTAATGCCTCAGTATATCGGCGATACAATATATTGGGGATGCATTGCAATTTTTTTATTTTTGATATATCGAAGCGATGTATCGATTGTACCTCAAATTCGATATACATCGAATATCGGCAAAAGGTCCTTGATACCGAACACTAACTTCTAGTGTTAACAAACACTAAGAGTGTGTCATCGTTCTTAATTTAAGCAACCTTTAAAGTACGGTACGCTATCAAGCTTCGCGAGGAGAGTCCTCAGACCGGTACACCGTGAATTGTTTATATTGTTAATGATTTTTACTTTTTTTAGCCACTTAAAACATATTTTCTTTGTGCACACTTTGTCGGAATGAAAATCGGACGATTTCGATCGACATGTGAGGTTCTCACCTTCTGATTGATGGTCTCCAATCATTAAGCGGACACGTGTGTATGGAGAAAAGGTGTTAAGTGGTGGAAAAAATGTTACCACTAAAAGAGATACAAGGTTGTACGGTGGAAACGAGGAGACTCGCTGAGCCTCGAGGAGAGTAAAGCCGGCCGCAAGATAACCGCGCGGAGACTGCCGCGGAGGCACGTTCGACACATTTCCTATTGGCCCGTTAAGACGCCACCGGGCCAAGTATACGTGTCTTAGCTGTACGGAGGTGTACAACCTCTCACAAGAGGACGAAACCGGGTAAATTACGACGACCAATTTCAAGTGCTTTAAATTTCTTAAAGGGCTTCAATTTTCTGAAAAAACGGCCAATTATTTCACCCTTTAATAAGTAATCACATAAAAACAATAAAAAGACAAAACATTGTTGTTACGCTATTTCTTCGACCCAATCGCCGATACGATTTTAGTTATATTACAGTTTATCGCTTAGCATAGATCGCAAAAGTACAAATTTTACATAACCAAAACCGACAGTTTTTTTTTTTTTTAATTTGAGTAACCGACGCCCGACTGGGTTATGTCACGCTCCAAAATTTTTAACGATTAACCGACCCGCGTTTACGAAAATAAAAGTTAACCGAAACTCAATTTCCCGCGACTAATCGTACCCGTCCGTAACCAAAAAAGTACAAAATTACAACACTTGTTGTTATTAGCGTTAAGCATTTATTACATCGTGAATCGTAATTATCGTAAATAAATAATTATTGTTATCCATTCTAATTTAGATTTTTTCGTTTTTTCAAAAAAAAAAATTACTGTAGTTTATCAATAACGATAACTTGAGTTTTTGTCCGTAATAATTATCCGCTTTGAATATCTTTTAGGTACACATACAGAATCTGACAAACGTACACTTTCACATCATTATGATGTTTGCACTACGCGGTTTGATGTTTGCACTACGCGCTTTGTGAAAACGTAATTACATCATAATGGCATGTAATAAATCATTTTTTGTACTTTTTTTTGTTAATACGGTACAATTTTGTACGTCAGCCACACTATTTAAAGCGTCACAATACTAGAGTCCTTAACGTTGATTAAAAGAGTACCTTGAATAATGTAAAGAAAAATTTAGAGTCATTTACTCTTTTTAAGGTTTTTGGGTCAAAATTTGAGGTGACAAAATTAGCGTTAATAACGCTAATTACGATTCGCGGTGTAGTGTTAATGGAAAATTATGATTAATAATACTTTTTAATGCAAGGAGACGTGGCAGGTTATAGTCCACGTATTTAAATAATGTTGTTAACTATATTTTGTGATTTATGGCTATAAGTAGTAGCGACTAATTAATACTGATAACAATGAGTGGTGTAGTGGTACATCTCTTTTTGCAAAAACACATTTCGTGTACCTCTTCTTTTTACTATTTTGTCCTTTTGCGGTCTCCCTTTACGAATAGTTTTTTTCCTCGACATTCACCTTCTTCAAGAGATTTGTTCCTAATTTTGCGTGTAACTCTTAGATTAATGCTTAAACCCTTGTATTAATGCTTATTATCTCGCAAATCCAATTTATTCGTTACAATTTTCAGACAGTTTTTCTTTCGACTATGCTACTATGTTATGAATTATGCAAAAAAGGTAAAGTTTTAATTATGTATGTTTAAAAAAAAAATCATAGTTTTCACATAGAAAATCAATTGACAAAAAACACATTGTGATGAGCAAAAAAAAACAAAATATATTTGTAGTATCAAATATAGAAATAAACAAATTACAACCTCGTTCTATTTTCAAATTTATTGTACAGATTCTCAACCTCAAACTTAAAACTACACAAAAATCTATAAATCTAGATTTGGTATACATACGACATTCGATGTCACGTACTTCCACATCAACAAAGAGTACAAAGTACAAGAATGTTGGATTATAGGGACAGTACAAAATTTTCATTTTTTTTGGTTTTTTGGTTGACCGACCGTAACCTACTTTTTTCTTTTTCTGGTGAATCAACCGTCCGTAACCGCCCGACCCCCAAAGTTTGGCAACCGAATCCGTTCCGGATCCGGCGCGGGCGGTCGGTTATCGGTCGGTCACGGTTTCGGTTGATCGTTTGCGACCTCCGGCCTAGATAGAAGACTACGAAAAAACTTTTCAGAGTATAGTGTCACCTTAACGACGTCATACTGAATTTGAATTTTGGGGGAATTTTGAATTTGAATAGAAACATTTTTTCTACGTGCACACTTCCATGAATTTTTTTACAACCGTCGGACTAACAACCTGACAAGTGTGCACGGATTTAATATGTTTTAAGTAGCGCGCAAAACATTAACATTGATAGAGAATTACTGAACTAGAGATACACGGCGTCGTTCCGTCGAACGTAACATCAAAGCGACGGGCATGGAAACCCACATTCGAGGACCTTCCGGCATTTCCGTGGAATCCGGACAAATTTGAAAGTGACCGTTGGGAACTTCTGCCAAGCAGCAATCTCCAGCATTCCTTCAATCCTTTCATTACTTCCTTGTCTCATCTTCCCTCCTCTCCTCTGTTTTCCACCCTTGGCAACTCGTAAAACAAAAAAACTGAAGCTATAACTTCTCTGCTGTTCCACCAAGGACATAATTTTTTTTTCCTTAGTATTATTAGTGTTTTTCTTAGGATTCTGGCGCTAGTATGGCCACATACATAAGGAATATAGACGACGTTTGGCTCGAAGAAGATGGTATAGTCTTCAAGCGAGTCAAAAAGGGAGCTCTAAAGAGAAAGCCTACGCCTCTCTCCAACCTTGACTCCAATGAAATTTCAGATTTTTCCTCCACCAATCCTGTTCCAGCAACGCCAATTGCTGTTTCGTTGAAAAAGACTGCAGACTCCTCTGAAACCCTAAGTACGCGAAAAGAAACAGTTAACCCTGCTTCTACGGATGTCCTGCATGGAAACGACTGTGAAGAGTTATCAGTTAAGCAGCCAACGAATGGAGAAAAATCATCAACCTCTGTATCTCTGAAAGGGACAAGAAATTGTTTTGAAACCCTAAGTGCAAGGAAGGAGACAGTTAGCTCTTCTTTTTCAAAATGTCCACACAAAAAGGGTTTAGAAGTGTCTGCATTGATTGGGGAAAAATCAGTGACAACTGTCGCACTCAAAGAAACGGCGGCTTCCTCAGAAACCCTAAATACAAGAAAGGAAAATGGTGAAAATGAGGATCCTTCTCTTACGGACGCTTCAAATGCAACGTATAGTGAAATGCCAGCTGGCAAACAGCCGCTGATCGATAAAGTACGGACAGCAGAACAACTTGACAAAGAACAGTACTTTTTAAAGCCATGCTCTGTCCGCAGAGAAATTGTCCGTACAGAATTTCTAGCTGCAGGTCGACTGGAAGCAATTGAGGTTGGAAAAGCTCATGTTGAAAATCAGGATGACAAAAGTTTTCCGGATGTACAAGAGGAAAGTGAGCGAAATCAAGGAGAGGCGAAGGAAGGAGAACAAAAGGAAGGGGTTGAGTCAAAGGGTGAGTCCATGGTCAAGGAACCGTTAGGGTCAGAGAACAATATGGCGAAAAAGTATCCTAGGGCAGAGCAATGGCGTAAGCTTTTTGTGGATGCTTGTAGGACCGCGCTATCGGATATCCCCGGAAAAACAAAAGAAAAGAAAGCAGTTGCCATGGTTTTAACGGACTGGATAAAACAGGTCTTGCCATTGGTAATCTGTTCTGATGTCGGAATCCCATGTCAGACTAGTCGAGCAACGACGACAACACGAAAACAAAAAGATTTACATTTGCTTTCGAAGAAAGTGGAAATGTTAAGACATTCAAAAGAACAACATGAGGCGGAAATTAGGCAATATGAGCATTGGCTGGATCAGAGCAGCTGGAAGATGGATGGATCAGAGAATAAAGCTGTCAATGGAGTTGAAAATCTGGACAATTTGCATACATTGGACGACAAATTGGAGCCTTCGGCTTCATACAATCTTCATGCAGTACAAGAGAATTTGGAAATGCAGGTGGGTTCTAATACTTACCATTTTTGGGTTGTTTATTTTTTTGTTTTTTTTTGTTTTTTCTTATTCTCGTTATTCTTTTGTTTTTATTTTTTTTTTGTTTTTTTTTTGTTTTTTTTGTATTTTTTTACTTCTTTTTTTTTTTTGGTGTTTCCATGTACTCGGATAGTTAACCTTCGCAAGTTTTTAATTAAGGTTTTTGTTTTATGTTCTTAATGTAAAAATATGTTTTAACCTTATGTGACCTTTTAAAAATAAGGTATAACAACGTATGTGATTGAGTTTATCTGTCGACATCTAGTCAATGGTTATCATGTAATAATACACAAATGTATTTAATACTCCAATGTTTTTAATGTGTCTTATTTTTGAAACGTGTTTAAGTCCGTTGTACCTTTTCTCGTCATTTTGGGAATTTATATTCGTCATCCTCTGACCATAACGTAGAGGCAATAAGGCACGATTTTTCTAAGTATAGTAGCACTCGCCACACGTGACTAAGGTACTGAACCCAAAGCCTCTCTAGAGATGAGAAGAGATGCTTAAATTTGAGATGGAATCACGGACTCACAATCATGAGCCCTGTGACCCAGAAAATTGTGGAGGATGTCCATGAGGCGGTCACCGAAGGTGATTAGAGATGAGATAAAAACTAGGGTTGGGAGAGATGAGACAAAAGAAGGGTTGGGAGAGGTGAGACAAAAGAAGGGTTGGGAGAGGTGAGACAAAAGTGAAGGTAAGGTAGGAAGGTTGTAGGTAGAAACACTTAGGTCAAAAGAGCAAAAGCCATTTGAGGGTAGAGAAGGTGAGGGAGGTCAACTACATGGGACAAATATGTATGAAAAGAAGAATCACGATACTGGGACGACGAGCGAGCCCGGGCGGAGGAGGGCAGCCACCTACCTCTTTATTTTTCCGCGAAGCACGAACCAGCCAATAACGATCGGGTGTGACCAGGAAAGTACTCAGGGCCATTGGGCACTTCCAGTGCACAAATAAATGTCCTCGTAGGGAATAAGTGGAGAAAAACCATGAGGGTGAGTGGAAGGACGGATGTCGGAAGGTGAACAAACAACACAGTTTGATGTGAGAATCGGAAGGTTAATTTTTTGCTAGGCATTCTTTTAGATAATTATAGGTCGATGCAACTTTGTCCATAAGGTCGTTGATATGTTTGTCGTCTGGTACCTATGGAAAGAGTCAAGAAGGGAAAGAGAAAGAGGAATCTCGACTCTTTATGTGGTGTTTAATATAGAGTTGATTCTACACAGGTGGGAGAGTTGGGAATTTTTCCAAAAATGGATGATTTTTTGAGTGTGTTTTTAACTCCGATTATTGATTTTGGGCCAAAACAAAGTTCACTACACCACCAATCGTTATTAGCGTGTAAGTTTTTTTAGCGTATACAAATAAATAGCGTGGTTTACGCTAATTGGGAATTTGAAAATTTTGGAAGAAATCGTCTATTCTAATTAGGAATTAGGGTTTTTTTAAATAGTGTGGATAATTCTATTTGAGAATAAAAAAAAAAAAAGCGGGACGGAATTAGCGTACACAACGCTAATAACGATTGGCGGTGTAGTAAAACAACAAACAAATTTTGCGATGTACTCCTTTGACTCTGAGTCGAGAATGAGTTCCTCAGATGTTAAAAGGCTACAGTCCATAAAAACTTCTACTGTCAAAGGTCCCCTAATGGGAATAAAATCTTTGCTTTTACTCCTATTTTTTCCTTCAAGGGATGCGGTTCCACCAATAATAAAGCTGCAAAAAACTGCAGGCGACGGTCAGCAAATTTTGGAATTTTGGGAAGTTCGGTCCGCAGACCGGACCGTTAGCCTATAAATAACGGGCGGCAGACGGCCGGGCAAAAATGGCTTGTCGGCTTGTGCTGACGTGTCAGTTAAGTTTCTGAAGATCGTCACTATGTCGGTGGTGTCGCGTTATGTCGGTGACTCGGCAAATTTTGAATCACAAGGACAGCTCCTGAAGTCTTGCTTTTCCATCTCATGGACTGTCGGTTAAGTCGAACGCTAGCGCAAATGTTATGTCGGCCGTCCGATTGTAAATCGTTGAAACGCGAGCGGCTGTGAATTACGTTGGGAACAGGATGGCTGACCAAATAACCCCCGAAAAGGTGGCGACCGATTTCAAGATGACACGTGGTGAAAGGTACACCACGAATCGTTATTAGCGTTGAGAAATTATTAGTGTAAAGAAAAAATTAGCGTCATTCATTCTAATTTAGTGCCGGGAGACGTGGCAGATTAAAGTCCACGACCTTAAATAGCATAGTTTATTCTATTTAAGGTATTAATGTCAAAATTTTGGGGTGCTGATATAGAGTTCATAACGCTATTAACGATTCGCGGTGTAGCCGAGATTCCGCTAAATCGTTTGCACGCTGACCTGGAATAATGGCAGTGTCGGTGCCATAGAACAGACTAGCAAACTTGTGGTGACGGGCAGCTGAAGGGTTGAACGCAATAAAAAGAATATTAAAAGTCGTACTAAATGGGTTTCAAAATTATAAGTTATAAGTATGCTTTATGTAGGGAATTGCTAATCGCAGAGATGATTTTTGCTGCGCGCAGGTACACCGTGAATCGCTATTAGCGTTATAAAAAATAAAGCGTAATGAAACAATTAGCGTACTTTACGGTAAACTGTGTTTTTTCGGGTACACCATGATACGAATTTATCATGTACTCTTATTTGTAAACTGCTTTGTAAAAATTTTAGGCACATAATATGTCCACAATAAAACATGTAGATGTACAAAATTGTTCAAATCGTACGTCGTCGCGTTTTTTTGACATCTGCGTATGCCGGAAAATATTTACGCAATTATATATTATTATATTTTCAGTACTTTTAAATTTAAAAAGGTACAGAATAGTTCAGATCTGGCAGTCCGTACACCACACTATTTAATAGGGCACTAAATTACAGTTATGAACCGTATTGAGCGGGGTACCTCAAATAGCGTGCAAAAACATTTAGCATACTTTATTCTATTTGAGAATTTGCCCCAAAAAAAGGGGTACCCCAATTAGCGTCATGTACGCTAATAGCGATTCACGGTGTAGTTGTCAGAAATGGTACATTTAAAGTACAGTTTAGCACAAGCTACTTACCTTCAAGTTTAGTTTTGACGGTCAATCCGTTAAACAATTTTGACTGGCGGAATATTGTAACGACGGTTAAAAAAGTGTCACGTTTGCCAAATTTTGAAATTGGCAAAATGTTTGCATTCAAATTCAAAATTTAAAAACAAAAGTATTAAAAAGAGTGTTCAAATTTGAGAGTAAATTGATTTAAAATAGGATTGTCAGGTTGAGTGAAAGTTGAAAAATTTGAAAACAAAATGTTTCAAAAAAGCGGCAAAATGCTTGTGTCCGGAAAAATTCAAAGAGAGATGTCGCAGGGCGCGACAAAATGATAATGGGGAAACCTCAACTTTTCGGTGGTATCGCCACCCTGGCGGAAGGCACATGGCCTTTACGACGTGTAAGCATATTTTTGCGCGCTCCTTGTGGATTTTTTGACCTTTTCCACGCGGCCAATTTTTACATGTTTTGTTTTCGAGAACTGTCCCTCCCTATGCACGATCTTAACAAACTGTATGGTTGGTGACGTGGCGTCACGGATAAAAAGTGCAATTGAATTCGACGGTCCTAATTTACGCCTACAACCTTGGACAATTTTGTGTAATGATATATTTCTTGAAAAAACAAATTTATGTACGGACCTGTACGAAACAGTACGGCCTTCAGTAAAAAACCCCACTTATTCGCTAATGGAAGTCCACCCTAACACGGCTGGCGCAGATTTACTAAAACAAAATTGCGACAGCCACATATAAATAAGATGGCTGCGCGCAAGTAGTTGATCACTTCACGTGAGCTCCACTGTGAGATCACACACCAACATTTGACTTAGCCGCGAAAATGAAATCTAATCGCGAACTGTTACACTGAACCTGGACACAAATTCATAGACGATGTACAACATTTATAAACTCGCACGAAACGAAATAAACTTCGTACAAAATGAAAAAACCTACCCGCGTATAAATATCGTATAGCCTTAATACGATGCCTATACGATAAATCAAATCTCGGTTTGTGATATCACAGTGGAGCTCACGTGAAGTGATCAACTACTTGCGCGCAACCATTTTATTTATATGTGGCCGCCGCAGTTTTGTTACAGTAAATCTGTGCCGGTCGTGTTATTTTTTTTGGAAATTGCTAATCGCAGAGACGATTTTTGCTTCGCGTAGGTAGTTATCAGAAATTGTAGATTTGAAGTACAATTTCGTACAGGCTACGTACCTTTAATTTCAGATCCGACGGTCTATCCGTCGAACAACTTTGACTGGCGGAATATTGTACCGGCGGTTAAAAAATTGTCGCGCTTGCAAACGTCGACCGTCATAAAAAAAAATAAAATTTCACACGGCCGGCGCAGGTTTACTGTAACCAAACTGCGGAAGCCACATATAAACAAAATGGCTGCGCGCAGGTAGTTTTCTTATCAACTCGCAAACCGTTACATTGAACTTGGACATATATTAAAGGACGACGTACAACATGTGTAAACTCGCACGAAAGCAAACAAACTGTGTACAAAATAAAAATGCGTACCCGACTACCCGCGTATAAATATCGATGAAACTAAAATGACACGTCGTCACGTCCACGGTGGATATGACAACGAGTTGATTTCATTTTTGCGGTTAACGTGAAGTGATAAACTACCTGTGTAACTCTGAGACCTCCATAAGTCCTCAGAGTGGACAGCTTCCAAGAAGCCTCTAGGATAATCCTGACCCCTTTGTGTTTAAGCAAAAATAACTGCCACCCTGGCAGACAAAAACCCTGACAACCTGCACCCCTTTGAAGGCAAGACTCCCCTGAGTCAGTAGCAAAAAGAATCTCTGAATTTGCTCCCCTGAGCAGTAAGTTATGGAGGGTCAAAGTTGACCTTTTGTACAGAAGCTCTCTGGGAGAGAGGGTCCTATCTTCTAATTTTTCTAAGTCCTATCTCTCTCACAGACTCTATCTATTGATGTACGGAACCAATCAGAATTGAGTTCCGTACGCAAAAGTACAGCCGCCGGTGTACTTTCAGTACGGACATTGTACGACATGGCCTAAATGTCGACACATGTCAAATCCGGATTCGGTGCCATAATCTCCGGAGATTCTACAATCCAACGGAATTTCGCCACGTGTCATCCGATGTGGCGATGGCCACAAACCGCCGAAATCTCCCTCCGCGATCTCGACGCTAATTCCGACCGTCCGATTAAATTCAGATTTAATCTTAGCCGTAATAAATACATGCGCGGTATTTATTTCACTTCCGAAACAAATGCGCGGTATTGATTCGTAATCCGTACCGTCATCCGTACCGGATCTATGTATCCAGTAATCCGTAACAGTTAAATGAATTTATCGTACGTATACATCTTTAAATCATTATCAAACTATATAGTATGTATCACTATAGCTAGACCTAACGGCTAAGGCTACCGGCTATTTCCTATCTGCCGGCCGGTAGGTACAGGGATCTAATCCTGTCGCCGGCGCTTTAACTTTTAATTGAATAAATAAACCCTAGTATTAAATTCCCGTAAACTTCAGGATAGCCAAGGTAGCCATGGCTCTAGCTTCCTCTCCAACTTCTCACTGACTGCAACAAGTTTGAGAGTTGGAGAGAGAAGTTAGAGATAGACTGCCTCGGCTTCTTTCTATTTCTATTTAGACCTAGAAAATACTAATAAATCCATTAGTTTCTACACTCCCCTTATTTTCTAGTCAATCTTTAATTTCAGACCACACTTCTCCCTGCAAAAAAATAGCTTAGGGGAAGGCACAGGTTTGGTCATCATATCTGCTACCATCTCACTATCTGGTCTGTACTCTAAACTGATTATTTTGTTTTCTACTTTCTCTCTAACAAAGCTGAGTCTGATGTCCATGTGTTTGGCTTTAAAATGGTGTTTAGGATTGGCAGAAATAGCGATTGCTGCCTGATTATCACAAAATATTTTCTGCACACCACTCTTAAGGTGACCAAGCTCACCAAGCAAAGACTTGACCCACATCAATTCTTTTACAGCAGAGCAAGAGGCCATATACTCAGCCTCCATGGTGGACTGAGCAATAACCTTTTGCTGTTTGCTACTCCAACAGGAAGCCCCATCACCCACATATAATACATATCCAGAAGTACATCTCCTCATCGGAGCATCACCATAACTGGCATCACTCCAAGTAGTGATGTCAGTATTCTCCCCACCCAAATGCAACCATAGATCTCTAGTTCCTACCAAATATCTAAGGACTCTCTTAGCTGCCTCCCAATCCCTTTTAGTGGGAGCATTTAGACTTCTACTCAGCACTCCTACAGCTGCAGCTAAATCCGGCCGGGTACAATTCATAAAATAGATTAGACTTCCCACTACTTGCCTGTAAGGAATAGTCTGCATGAACTTCTATTCATCAGGAGATAATTCCTCGTCTAAGACTATGACTCCTTCTTCCTCACTCCCCTCACTTCCCTTCTTCAACTCCATTAGAGTTGTACAACTATTAGCTTTATCCATTTGAAATTTTTCAAGCATGTTCCCTATTGCTTCCTTTTGAGTCAGTTTTATAATTTTCCTTTTCCGGTCTCTCTCTACTTGAATTCCCAGAATATATCTTGCTTCTCCCATATCCTTCATTTCAAATCTCCCCTTAAGATCGGTTTTCAGTTTGTTAGTTTTTTCCATTGATTTACTTAATACAAGCAAATCATCAACATAAATTGCAATAAATATCAAACCTTCCTCATCTTCAAAAACATAGATTGAGTGATCTGAGCTGATCCGAATATATCCCAGACCGGTAAGAAACTCATCAAGCTTCTTATTCCATTGTCGAGGTGCCTGTTTCAAACCATAAAGAGATTTAATCAGCCGGCATACCTTACTCTCCTCTCCTTCCTCCACAAAACCTTCGGGTTGTCGCATGAAGATCTCCTCTTCCAATTCTCCATGCAGAAAGGCTGTCTTGATGTCCATCTGATGCACTTCCATGTCTTCCGCCGCTGCAAAGAAGTATGCGGACGGAGGGAAATCAGACCACCGGGGCAAAGGTTTCCTCGTAGTCAATTCCTTCCTTTTGTGTAAATCCCTTTGCCACTAATCTGGCCTTGTAGCGTTCGATTGTGTTATCTGGGTTCAGTTTTAATTTGAAGACCCACTAACAACCAATTGGTTTTCGGTTAGGTGGACAGTCCACCAGCTCCCAAGTATCGGCTGCCATGATTGAAGCCATCTCCTCATTGATGGCTGTCTTCCACCGGTTTCTTTCTGGACAAGTCATCGCCTCTCTATAAGATTGAGGTTCATCTTGATGAGATAGTTTAGTTACCTTGTTATTAACCTGTTTTTCTTGCAGTCTTTTGCTACTTCTCCTCCCCCCCTCAAAATCTGATGCCGGAATAGATGGTTCTCGTGGATTCTTTCGAACAAACTCGGCTTCTCCCCTATCCCTTGATCCTGAATCAATTTCCACCACGTCTTCCGCTTCGAGTAGAGTTGTCACTGGAGTTTCCACAGCCGAGTCCTTTTCGGTCTGATTTGTTCCTGGAAGAATGTCATCTTCTCTAAAACCTGGATAGTTAGGAAGCTCAAAGTCATCGGAATTTTCTGACTCAAATCTGATTTTTACTGACTTTGTATATTTGAAGGGATCCACAGACTTTCCTTCATCCATAACTACTAGATGCTTTACTAAGATTATATCTTCCCTTTTTAGATCATAAACTCTATATCCTTTAACATCTTCATCATATCCTAATAAGTATCCCGGTTTTCCTTTAGGATCTAGCTTCCAATTGGACCGACCTGTATCCAGACTGAACGCTTGACTGCCGAAAACCTTTAAGTGAGATATGTCTGGTTTCCGGCCTGTCCATCTCTCATAAGGTGTTTGATCTTTTATAGCTGAAGTAAGAACTCTATTCTTGAGGTAATTAGCACAGTTCATTGCTTCTGCCCAAAACCTTTTTCCTATCTTTTTATCTGACAACATACTTCTAGCACTATCACTTAGTGTTCTATTTAACCTTTCAGCTACCCCATTCTGTTCCGGATTTTCTGGAACTGTCTTTTGGTGTTGAACCCCATCTTCCCTCAGAAAATCCTCAAACTAGTTAGAAGTATACTCTCCACCATTGTCACTCCTTACTCTCTTGATTGGAGTTTCATGGAGTTTTTCGCTCCATGCTTTATATTGTCTAAAACAATCCTAAGCTTCGGACTTGTTTTTCAAAAAATATACCCGGGAATACCGAGACCAATCATCAGTTATAGTCATCATAAATCTCTTCCCCCCCGGTGAGGGCACTCTAGCCGGTCCCCAAATATCTGTGTGTACTAGATCTAGAAGTTTTTCTCCCTTATAGGTGGCTGTTTTAGGAAAGGGTAATCTGTGTGCTTTACCTTGAGCACATCCACTACAATCACTTATATCATCTCTCTCACTGAACTGAATCCCTTCCACCACTCCCATCTTTTTCATCTCTCTTAACTTATCTAGATTCACATGCCCAAGCCTCTTATGCCACATCATAATATCATGAACACCAGCATAGTAAAGTTTCTTCTTTTCATTACTTAAGATCAGTCTAAACATCCCATGGCTACCTTTCTCAGCAATGAAATAGACATCCTCCTCAAAACTAGCAGTAAAGACTCCTTCCCTAGTGTAAGTGAAAAAACCCTTATCATCTAATACTGATGTAGAGATAAGATTTTTGTTCAACTCCGGAATAAACAATACATCGGAGAATGTTAATATGGATGTCTTTCCTTTTACTAACACTTTCAGATCTACCGATCCTACAAGAGTAGTGGTGACTATCCTCCCATCCCCGTACTCTATCTCTACGGTGGGAATATTTCTTATCTTAGTGAACAGGTGTCTATCCTTACACATGTGCATGGAGGCACCTGAATCTACAATCCAGCCTGCTTCACCTTTCAATCCACCGTAAGCACATTTCTGCCTTCGTGGAATTTCGACCTCATTTTTCGCCTCCAACTCCTCATCCAAAAGGAGCTCATCGTCCTCGTCCTCGGATTCCGCCTCAAGTACCTGTGTGACAAGGGCCTTTTTCTTTCCTCTCGGGGTACCACCGGTATGCCCCTCCTTTAACCGAAGCTCGGTTAGCTTAGTGCACTCTGCCATATAGTGCCCCGGTTTCTTACAAAAATGACATAAACCTTTCGGAGCCCTTGGTTCGAACTCGTCGGCCTATTTTTTCTGCTCCCTACCCCCATAGTTTCCGACCGGTTTTCGGGAATCCCTGTTCCTCCAATCAGTCGCTGTTGCCAAGGCTTGGCCACTCTTTCCTCCCCTTCGGATCTCAATTGTATTCTCTTGAACGAGAATCATCCCTACCACTGAGTTCGATATCCACCTTGAGTCAGGCAAGTCTTGCACACGGTAAACTATGTTCACGAACTCATCAGGTAACTTCATCAGTAAACCGTTAACCTTTTCTTTTTCACTAAAATCTTTTCCCGCACTCTCTAGCTCCATGAAGAGTGTAGCAAGCTCATTGCAAAAATCCAACATATTTCCCCCTTTGTATACATACTCCTTAACTTTCTGATCAGCCAACTGTTGTTGCTGAATCGTACCACTTCGGTACATCTCTATGAGAGCCATCCAAAGATCGGATGCTCTTTCTACCTGCAAATGAGGACATGCAAGTCCTTGAGTGAGATGGCGTAGGATGAAGTGCTTTGCCGCCATATTGTTGAAGTCCCAGGTTTCAGTATCATTCTCCTCGTTCCTCGGAATAGGTGACATGAATGCTAAACCAGTTGCTATTGGTGTGGTCCCCTCCTTCTCCTTTCCTTTGTCCACCACCTCTCCTTCCTTTGTTTCCTCCGTTGAAGGTGAATCCTCTTTCTTGGTGAATGTGCTTCCTCCAAACCCTGGAGGAATTCCAAGACTTGATGGACGCCCCAATCGTCCACTCACTATCCCCCAAAACCTTTTTTCGCATAGAGCTCCTATCATC
Source organism: Zygnema cylindricum (assembly GCA_037447655.1). Lineage (NCBI taxonomy): Eukaryota > Viridiplantae > Streptophyta > Zygnematophyceae > Zygnematales > Zygnemataceae > Zygnema > Zygnema cylindricum. Next base: position 210,023 of record JBBHKE010000159.1, on the reverse strand, counting down.
ATACTTTCCCAGTATATGAAGCCAGTTCCATTAAAGATTGGTACCCTAGAGGGTGGGCCCATAACCTGAAACTCTGAGACCTCCATAAGTCCTCAGAGTGGACAGCTTCCAAGAAGCCTCTAGGATAATCCTGACCCCTTTGTGTTTAAGCAAAAATAACTGCCACCCTGGCAGACAAAAACCCTGACAACCTGCAGCCCTGTGAAGGCAAGACTCCCCTGAGTCAGTAGCAAAAAGAATCTCTGAATTTGCTCCCCTGAGCAGTAAGTTATGGAGGGTCAAAGTTGACCTTTTGTACAGAAGCTCTTTGGGAGAGAGGGTCCTATCTTCTAATTTTTCTAAGTCCTATCTCTCTCACAGACTCTATCTACTGATGTACGGAACCAATCAGAATTGAGTTCCGTACGCAAAAGTACAGCCGCCGGTGTACTTTCAGTACGGACATTGTACGACATGGCCTAAATGTCGACACATGTCAAATCCGGATTCGGTGCCATAATCTCCGGAGATTCTACAATCCAACGGAATTTTGCCACGTGTCATCCGATGTGGCGATGGCCACAAACCGCCGAAATCTCCCTCCGCGATCTCGGCGCTAATTCCGGCCGTCCGATTAAATTCAGATTTAATCTTAGCCGTAATAAATACATGCGCGGTATTTATTTCACTTCCGAAACAAATGCGCGGTATTGATTCGTAATCCGTACCGTCATCCGTACCGGATCTATGTATCCCGTAATCCGTAACAGTTAAATGAATTTATCGTACGTATACATCTTTAAATCATTATCAAACTATATAGTATGTATCACTATAGCTAGACCTAACGGCTAAGGCTACCGGCTATTTCCTATCTGCCGGCCGGTAGGTACAGGGATCAAATCCTGTCGCCGGCGCTTTAACTTTTAATTAAATAAATAAACCGTAGTATTAAATTCGCGTAAACTTCAGGATAGCCAAGGTAGCCATGGCTCTAGCTTCCTCTCCAACTTCTCAGTGACTGCAACAAGTTTGAGAGTTGGAGAGAGAAGTTAGAGATAGACTGCCTCGGCTTCTTTCTATTTCTATTTAGACCTAGAAAATACTAATAAATCCATTAGTTTCTACAACCTGCGCGCAGCCATTTTATTTATATGTGGCTGCCGCAGTTTGGTTAGAGTAAAACTGTGCAGGCCGTGTGAATTTTTTTTTTTTAATGACGGTAGACGTTTGCAAACGCGACACTTTTTTAACCGCCTGTACAACAATCCGCCAGTCAAAGTTGTTCGACAGATTGACCGTTAGATCTGAAATTAAAGGTAAGTAGCTTGTACGAAATTGTACTTCAAATGTACAATTTCTTACAACTATCTGGGCGCACCAAAAATCGTCTCTGCGATTAGCAATTCCTTTTTTTTTATGACGATTGACGTTCGCAAGCGCGACACTTTTTTAACTGCTGTTAGAATAATCCGCCTGTCAAAGTTGTTTGACGGATTGACCGTCAAATCTGAACTTAAAGTTACGCAGCTTGTACAAAACTGTACTTCAAATGTACAATTTCAGACAACTACTTGCACGCATCAAAAATCGTCTATGCAATTATAAATTCCCTTTATGCAATACCAAACTTCAAAGCTGGGATAGCTCAGTTGGGAGAGCGTCAGACTGAATATTTGAAGTTCAAGCAGTCGATCCACTCTCGATCCACTCTCACCGTAAATGAGTGCATTTGAATCTGTTTACATATTGCAAATAATTAACCTCATACAGTAATAGGTCGCATTTCAATCGGACTGCGTACGCGATCCGCTCAGCCACAATTATAGACATTCCATGCGTTGAAGTGGAAGTGCACGTTTTCAATAGAGTTCGTACGAAATCAGAACACCCTGCTAAAATTCAAAGTCTCCATACAGATAGTTCGTGCGGAGTACTTCTTACTGCCCCTCGCAATATAATTGAACTGTGGAAAACTTACGCACGATATTTCCGCACTTTTTGAACGATTCCATGCCATGTGTTGTTTCATTGTTTGGCAATAGATGTTTAAGCATGCAAAGGACATGACACCGTGAATTGTAATTAGCGTTAGGTACGCTAATTCTGTCACCCAAGTTTTGACTCTATCACCCTAAATAGAGTACATTATTATAAATTATTCTTTACATTATTTAAGGTACTTTTAACGTCAATGTTAACAACACTAATATAGTGTCGTTCTAAAGAGTGCGGCGTACGGTCGGTGTTTGATCTTGCAAAATTGTACTTTAACAACCAAAAAAAGTACAAAAATTGACTTTATACAGGCCATTATCATCTACCTACGTTTTCACAAACCGCGTGGTGCAAACGTCCAATCTAGCAAGTGTGTACGGGGAAATGATGTATTAAGCGGGGAAAAATTAATTAATGTTTGTTTTGTCACTGAGAACATCTTTTCTCCGTACACGCTTGTCGAATTTTTAATTTAACGGTTGGGATTGAAAGCCAACATTCTCACCTTCCAATTGTGTACCGTACATGTGCCAACCCCATGTCATTTTGAGGCATATGGCATGGCTGTCACCCTAATTGGATTATTTTTGTACTACTGTAGATTTGAAGTACATAACTCACATTTTATTGTGAAAGGCAATAAACACACTAAATTAGCAAATAAACTAACAAAGTAGTCAATTAATATGTAGATTTTTTTTTAAATTAAGGTTTACTAGTAATAAGTTATAGCTCTTTTCCGACAAACTGCTCACATTACAGGTGACACAAGGCAGGCGGCCGTACGCTGTCTCCAGGGCGTTTGTATGGATGAGAATATTGAACGAGAGGCCATAAAAGGCCAAAAAGACTTAATATGACAATGTATCAAAAATAGCCGAAAGAGAAGAAAAAAACCAAGATAGAGAAGATAGGAAAAAAGTAACGACAAACAAGGAAACAAGTGAGTGGTTCGTCGTTTAAATGTCTTTTGATTAAGTAATTTACATAACAACACAAGAGAGTCTTATAGTAAGACGAAGTAAGAGGAAACCGTAAAGGCTCTAAACGGTACATCTAATCTAGAGCCTAACTTAAAAAGGTACAACTTGTTACAATAAAAGGGATCTAAGTTTAAAAGGATACCTAAACAAGAATCATCAATTCTAAAGGTATGTACATTCCACTAAATAAAGTACAGTACGTTAAACCAAAGTACTAGACTTATAACGTAGCAATTAGGACTCTAAAAATAGTGTAGAGAACAACAAGTAGTGTAGAATGCTTTAAGTAAATTTCAACACCCCCGCCTCGATTAAGCATGTTTAGTCACAAAGACCAGCATAGTGAAATTATATGGGCTCCATTGCCACACAGAATTCGCAGATCAAAAGAAGCCAATCAAGATAGTGCCAACTCCAAGTGTAAACAAACCAAAATGATTGACCCCTTTACAATCAAAACCCTATTACAGCTTCACCCCTGTGAAATAAGACTTTCTGTGTGCTCAGTTCCACCACAGAATGCAAAGTTAGAATATGAGTTTTGGACACATTCACCCACTTTGACTTTCCCTTAGAAATACAGCAACCTTGGCAGGCAAATAGTCTAACTGACTACACCCCTGTGTAGCTTGGACACCCTTGAGTCCGGAGCAAAAAGAATCAGTGAAAATGGTCAACTAAATTGATAGTTATGGCTGGCCAAAGTTTGCCATTTATACAAGATGCTTTCTGGGAGTGACAACTACCTACCAGAACAATTCTAAGTCACAAAACCCCTCTCTAAGCCCTCCTAGTGCTAAGGTACGAACCAATAGAAATACTGTAACGTACATAAAGCTATAGATTCCGGTGTACCTTTTGTACGACCATCGTACGACACGACATATGCCACATCCGGATTAGTTCCTCTAATCCTCGGAGATGCCGCAATCCAATGTTATTATACCACGTGTCAATTGACGTGGCGGTGACCGCAAAACGCCAAAAACCTATTCCGCGATATCAGCATTTATCGCGGCCGTCCGATCTAAACCGACATTCAATTTTAGCCGTCGAAAATTGGTGCGCGGTATTTGTTTCGCTATCGAAACAAATGTGCGGTATGCGTTCCGTCTCCATATCGTACTCCGTACTAAATTAAACTGTATCTATGTACTAGATATCTATTTTACGTTAAACCAAATAATATTCGTGTAACAATTAATATATTTATCAAACCATATATATCGTAACACTAGTCCTAGACTTAACGGTTAAAGCTAACGGCTACTGCTACAATAACTTGACAGACGGCAGGTACCAAGATAAATTCTTGGGTCCGCCAAGTACCTTTTGGTAAATCTACCTAATCCACCCCCTGTCTTCTTTAGTGTGCTTAGGCAGCCATGGCACTAGCTCCCTATCTAGCCTTTCGTGACTACAACAAGTGTGGGGGCTTGGAGAACGGAGTCAGGGGTAGACTGCCTCTGCTCTTTTTCTATAAAGACCTAAAAAATACTCAATATATAGTAAATGTGATGATAAAATAAGTGATGGGAAAGAGGTTTAGTGAGAAAATCGGCAAGCTGAGAGCCAGAGGCACAATGAGATAAAAAGACGGTGCAATTAAGAAATTTATTACGCGTAAAAAGAAATTGAATATCAATATGTTTTGTGCTTGTATGATGGATAGAATTTTACATAAGAGCCAATGTCCCTTGAGAGTCACAAAATATGGAGGTGGTAGAAGATGGTGGAATAGAGAGATCAAATAGAAGGCGTCAGAACCAAATAGCCGATTTTGTGGCGGTAGTGACTGACATATATTCAGCCTCCATCGAGGAGAGAGCAAGATGTTGATATTTGAGTATTTTCTAGGTCTGTATTAGGATAGAAAAAGAGCTGAGGCGGTCTGCCTCTAACTTCCCTTTCCAAGCCCCCACACTTGTTGTAGTCACTGAAGGCTGGATAGGGAGCTAGAGCCATGGCTGCCTAGGCTCTCTAGAGAAGACAGGGGGTAAATTAGGTATACTTACCAAAAGTTAGTTGACGGACCCAGGAATTGATCCTGGTACCTACCGTCCGTCAATCCGCATTAGCCGTTAGCTCTAGCCGTTATGTCTAGAACAGATATTACGATATATAGGGTTTGACAAATATATAAATCGTTATATGTAGATTAATCCGTTTAACGGCTAAATAGATACTTAGTACATAGATACAGTTTAATTTAGTACGGAGTACGGAATGGGGGGCAGAACGGATACCGCGCATTTGTTTCGATAGCGAAACAAATACCGCGTATTTGTTTCGACAGCGAAACAAATACCGCGGATTTGTTTCGATAGCGAAACAAATACCGCGCGTCGAATTTCAGCGGCTAGGATTATAGCCGGTTTTGATCGGACGGCCAAGATAGGCGCCGCGATCACGGAAAAGGCATTTTTGGCATTTTACGGTCTTTGTCACGTCAATGACACGTGGCGTGATAACATTGGACTACGGGAATTCCGGAGATTACAGGAACTAATCCTGATTTGACACGTGTCGACATATTGGCCATGTCGTACAATGGCCGTACAGAAAGTACACCGGCACCTGTACTTTTCTGTACGACACAGTAATTTGATTGGTGCCGTACTTCAGTAGATAGAGTTTTAGAGAGGGTATAGGACTTAGAAAATTTTGGGTAGGCAGCTGCCTCTCCCAGAGAGCACCCTGTATAAATGGAAAACTTTGGCCAGCCATAACTATCAATTTACTTGACCATTTTCAGTGATTCTTTTTGCTGCGGACTCAGGGGAGTCCAAGCTACACAGGGGTGTAGTCGGTCAGGGTTTTTGTCTGCCAGGGTGGCTGTATTTCTAAGGGAAAGTCAAAGTGGGTGAATGTGTCCAAATCTCATATTCTAACTTTGCATTCTGTGGTGGAACTGAGCACACAGAATTTGTTATTTCACAGGGGTGAATCTATATTGGGGTTCTGACTGTCAAGGGGTCAGTCACTTGGGTTTATATCAACTTGGAGTCGGCACTATCTAGATTAGCTTCTTTTGGATCTGCATACTCTGAGGGCCAATGGAGGTCTCAGAGTTTCACAAGAATGGTTTGTTTGCGAGATGACCAAGAGACGAGGCCTGCATCTAAAGAAACGCATACACCGAAAATGGAACGACGATTGTCGAGTTGATTTTGCATCGCAAAATTTATTATCCAAATGTCTTAAGAAAAGGAAAAGGAGGAATGCGAGGTAGGAGAAGGATGGAAAAAATTAAGGTGGAGATGTTTTGCTCCTTGAAGGTATCGAAGGACACGCTTAAAGGATTGGAGATGAGTTTGAGTGGAAAAATGGAAGAATTAAGACAAAAGACATACGGCGATACATATATCCGGCTGTTTACTAAAAATTGCTCACATCAATTTCCCGACAATCTACTAATCGAATGAGCTTATATCTCTTTAGGCATTCCCACCAAAGTACATTTTGGTGAGAGTGGTATTGGATGTTGTTTTGGAAAGCTTGAAGTCTTAATAAATTAGTGTTACGGCAGAAAGATTGAATATGAAGCGTAAAAGGACACGCGTTGCCATTTAGTGACAGAACATGTATATTTGAATTGCACCGACACTCACATACACTTATCAAACATCGAACGAAACAAAGCAGCTACGGCGCAGATTGGATAAAGCAACTGCGACGCAGATGGAACGAGCGCAGCTGCGGTTATATTTCATCTGGTCCGTACGGATGAACGCAGGCTGCGATGCAACTGGACAAACGAAACTGCAGATATTTTGGTACATAACAACGCAGTTGCTACGCAACAAGACAAACGTTGCTGCGGCTAATTTTTGGTATGGGACAACGCAGCTGCTACGACGCTACGAATATTTGAATGTGATCATGAATTAGATTGCGTTGCTACGGTTGATATGAATCAAGTCAACGGAGAGATTCACTAAGCCAAGCGACAAGTATTTGATCAAATCATCTGTATAGGATTCTCAGTAATATTGACTGAACAGTGATAGATTAGTTTTAGCGTGATTAGGAGCACGTAGACCTTAGTGGCTGTTTAGTTCTTTTGGACGTATCTTTTAGAAACACTTGTATCAGCGGAACAACACTCTGTAGTAGGACAAATGAGTGAAGAGTATAAGACTTAGGACGTAGAACACTTTATGTATCCAGACTTTTAGACTGTGTAATCTGCAGTTTGTTTTTGGGAAACTTCTGTGTTACAGATCTTGGTGTATGTTGGATCAATTGCACTGAAACTTTGGGAGTTGTCAGTCTTGGTGGTATTCTATACTGTGGTATAGTTTGAAGCTGGTTGAACATTTGTATAAGATTTGTTAAGCTGTAAGAAGCAGCTGTTTGATAGGATTCTTGATAAGGTTCTGTGAGTGAAATCATGCCTACTTCTACTACTACTACTGCTGCTCCACCTGCACCTGCACTAGTGGTCGTAGAAGAACATTGGGATCAAGGGGAGTAGGCACCGTATTGCAACCGGACATGTCAAAATGCTCAAGAAGATCAAGAATGTAATGCTCTTGACTCATTTGCAAAATGCGTGCAAATTTTTGACTTAAAATGGTGATGCCTATTCAAAAGTTAAGATCGCCTAAATCAGTCATAGGCTAATAGGACAAGAGAATGCCTTTGACTGATGAATAGAGGAGTGACTAAGACATGCGAGAAATAAATCATCCATGTAAATTATAATGATGATTAACTAGTCACCTGTACCTCGAATATAAATCTTAGGATCAACACTGATCTCTTGAAATCCTTTTCAATTAAAGTTACGACAAGTGTTTGTTGCCAAACCTTAGGTAATTTTTTATGACCAAAAATTTACTTTCGTTAATGACAAACAAGGGTTTATGTACCAAGGATAGCATAACTAGTTGGTTATTCCAAAAAAACATCTTCTGCAAGACTACCATGAAGAAAAATAGTTTTTACGTTGAGTTGCTATTAGTCCCAATCATGAAGAGCTACAAGGGACAAAATCGTATGGATGGAGTCAAACTTCGCAACAAGGGCAAAAGTCTTGTTGTAGTTAATGTCCTCTGTCGCTAAGTAACCTTTGGCAACAAGACAAGCTTTGTAACCGTCGATAGTACCATTTACCAAGCGTTTGATCTTGAAAACTCACTTGGAACGAATCGCACAACAATATGGTGGGAGAGTACAAAGCGTCCAGGTATTATTCGTCATCAATTTGTTGTACTCTTGTGTAGTAGCAAGATGCCGCTTGTAAGCATCAATAGGTTTTAACGCGATATTTAAGGTGGGAGGATCTTTGACGTCAGCAAGGTTTGCGTGAGCAATATTATGGCGTAATTTCCACGTACGTTGGGAAAGGCGTGTAATTTGTTGTATGGTAAGTTGTTCTATAAGTGGCGTTAATGACGTAATAATGACCAAATTACGAACCACAGGTGCTGGCAATGTAACTTCCAAATGACGTGGAGACAAATTTGTCGATGGAAGGACCAAAGCGTCACCAGTGACAGGGAAAGTTGGTGTGTCCAAGTCCGTCGCGTCATCAGTGACAGGAAAGTTCGTCGTGTCAAGGAATACTACGTCATTTCCAGCGGGATGTACAGCGGGAGGGAAATAACTGGAAATTGCGGAGCGTACAAGGGGAAATTCATCGCCTGAATTGGAGGAAAAAAGAGAACTTGTGGAAGGCAAAAAAATGTAGAAATAGGAGAAATGTGAGGTGTTTAATGGGGGTGTATTTTGGGAAGGGGTTAAAGGGGCCGTAAGTAAGGTGGTAATAAAATTAGAGGGGATAGTTTAGAAAGGAGGGAATAAACTAGGGAGAGGAGTGATGGGACCATCGGGTACAAGTGTACATAGAAGAGGAGTCTCATGAAAAATAACGTCACGAGTGGTGACAATGCAGTGAGAAGAGGGGCACCAATTACGATATGCTTTGGAATTTGGGGAATACCCCACAAAAATTTCTCGCATAGCTTGAGGCCCTAAATTACCATTCGAAGGGGGGAGGATTATGAAGTATGATTCGCATCAAAAATACGAAAATGAGAGACATCGAGTCTCGTGCCATGCCACGCTTCAAAAGGAGTTTTGTTAGAAAGAGAAGAGGTAGGAGAGCGATTTTGAATATAAGAGGAAGTTAGTAAGGCTTCCGCCCAAAAGTAAAAAGGTAAAGAAGCAAAATGGAGAAGGGAGGGAGACTTGTCAATGAGAGAGCAATTTAGATGTCCGGCATGACCATTTTGTTGCGGAGAATGGGGAGAAGTTTTGTGATGAATAACGCCATGTGTTAGTAAAAACTCAGAAAATTCATTAGAAACAAATTGTTGGATTTTGGAAACCTTTAGTCCTCTCTATATCACATTACTATGCTGCCATGTTGCGCTGGTCATACAGCAACCATAGCAGCGTGTGTGATAAAGATATTGCGCTGCTATGCTGCGCTGGTCACATCGCAGTCATAGCAGCTTGCGTACTTGGTACTAAGTTTATTGGAACGTACGGAATTGGAATTCAAGTGACGCGAAGAAACATAGACGAAAGTGCGGAATGTGTTGGAGAAGTGGACGGTGGATGGCGAAGCGATCCGGTGATTAATATTCGAAATGATTTAAATTGTACGTGGGTCGTACGAAACATAATGCGGCGGTCAAACATGTGATGAATTGGACGCCACCGGAGCTACGGACGGCGGCGCCGTGAGTTTGGTGAGGGACGCGAAATCGCGTCCATCACATGATATTTATTTTGGACGGTCCGGATTCGTTTGACGTAATTTGTAAGACTTGTAAATATTTAGTCATTTCTTGTTTGTCCCGTGTATTAATTATTACGGTAGATCTCAAGTACACTCACATAAATAGATGTAGTTGGTTGATAACGTACGGCTGGTATGCCTCCGTACAGTTAGTAAGTAAGCTGTAGTATATATTGGTAGGACTTAGTCATTTCTAGACTTAAGGAACCTTTTGGACAGAAACTGTTTTTGCTCCTTTTTGGGATATTCATCTGAGAATTTCTCTCAGTTTAATCGGCAGAATTATCTGAAATTCTGCATGTGTGTTCCTCCTTGTATTGGAAATATTTTGGCAAATTTGCAGACCTATTGTGTCTCTGATTTGCTTGGGGCTTCATTGTGAAGTTGGTCATATTTATCAAAGTTCTGGCAGGCTGTTTTTCTGCAACTTTGACTGAGTGTTGTGATTATTTGGTTTGGTATTATTATATTTAATTTGGTGGGAATACTAAGTGGCCTAGAAACTATCTGGTTGAGTAGTTTCAGGTTGGTTTGGTTATTCTGTGGAAATCTGAGTGGATTCAAAGTAGGTTATTTTGGGGTAGTCTGTGGTGCTTCCGAGGGTACATTCATGGCTGTAAAAGGCTATGAACAACACAAATCCCCCCCCATTATCCGTGCCGATGGTATTGATGCTAGATGACAAGTGATTTTCCACAAGTGCATTAAAATGATTAAAATGGGTAAAATCTTTGGATTTATGTCACAGAAAAAAAACATATATAAAGCGCGAAAAATCATCAATAAAATTGAGAAAACAAGATGCGCAACTAATACTTGGAATGGGAATAAGACCACATTCATCACTATAAAAGAGATCAAGGGGAGCCGAAGAGCGAGGAGAGAAGAAGGAAAAGGTAAACAAGGCATTTTTCCAAAAATACAACCATGACAAAAGTCAAATTTTGATTCACTAAACTTATCAATGTCTATTTCAAGCCCTTTTCCAAAAAACCTAGCCTAGCACCATTAAGATGGCCGTATCGAAGATGTCATGTAAGAAAAGAGGAAGAAGAGGGAAAATGGGCTAAAAAAGCATAAGCAATATCATTAAAAAAAAAATATATATATGAATTGCCCATCCGAGTGCCACTACCAATGACATCCCTATTAAAGGAAAATAATTGAACATTTAAGGAAAATAATTGAACATTGGATACAGTGATAACACCAAAAATCCCATGGCGCAACATCGAACTAGCTATTTTTTTTTTTTGAAATCTAGTATAAAATAAACATTGTCCAAGATTATTGGACGAGAGGCATGTGAACCTAAATTAATATGCACCTGTCGAATGAGAGTGGAAGTTAGAATCATTTTATTTCACAAATAAATGTGTAAAGGAATGTCTAGGGGAACAATTTGAAGCATCATATCACGCCAATAACACATGTGATGAGAAGCGCCAGATTTAATTAGCATGTCAAAAGTTACCTGATTGCAAAAAAACGTACCCATATTCCATGGAGGAAGGTGGGGGAGGTATATTTGGGACAGGGACAATTGTAAGTGACGCAGACCAAACAACTTGGTTGGTCGTTAGAAGTAAGTCAAGAAAAGGTGAAATCGACAGATTTGGAAGAGGAGAGTAATAATGAGGAGTAGGGCACGACGGTGGCGGTGGGCCGTACGGAAAATTAAACTCGGCCCTCACGTGGGCCGCATGACCAGGTGTGGCGGTGGGTAGGCGTGGGGATACAACAAGGACTTTGGATTTGGATTTGGTGTAGGAAGTCCTCATGATCCCCCAGCCGTACGTTCTTTTTCTTGTTTTCTAATCAATGCAGGGCACGCGTTGATGACGTGGTCACGTTCTTTGCAGTATTTGCAAAAATGTTGAGATCTTGCAATCATTGGAGGTTTCTTGGGGGGAAAGACAATAAACGTCTAACCATCGTTGGAACGACGCATCAGTACTGACTGTACTTGAAAAAGAGTTAAACGAGAGAGGTAATCCACCCAAAATTGTACTTATGAGATCCTCATGGGTGATTGTGTAATTAATGCATTGTTAAACGAGAGAAGTAATCCACCCAAACTAGTACTTATGAGATCCTCATGAGTGATTGTGTAATTAATGCATTTAAGTCGTCTAGCCAATGATTCAACGCGTTGAATAAAGACAATCATAGATTCGGATTTATCTTTTTGCGCGCTGTTGAACTGTCGACGTAACGCCAATCTATGTGTCCAAGTGTCGGTTTCGTAGGCGCGCCACAAAATCTAACACACCTCATGAGAAGTTGTTTCCTCGCGAATCTGATTTGCAATCAGGCCGTCCAAGGAAAAGACAAGACGAGAAATTGCGACGGAATCTTTCTCTCTCTATGAAGCGACAACTGTCTGAGCGGCAGCAAAAGTGTCAGCAGCTGTCTGAGCAGCAGCAAATGTGTCAGCAGTGACGAGGACAGGCAACGTGACAGTGCCATTAATGTACCCCGAATTTTTTTTGAAAGAAACAAATGTTGGATTTGGAACTTCCAGTCATAAAAAATTTCGCCTTGAAATTTCGGCACAGAGTTTGAGACAGATGAAGGGTTATGCCCATAACCTATTGCAGTTGAAGCCATGAAAGGCCGAAAAGATTAATATGACAAAATATGAAGATAAATAAGACAAGAAAGGAGTAATGACAAACAAGGAAACAAGTGAGAGGTTTGTCGTTCAAGTGTCTTTTTGATTGATAATTTAGATAGCAACACAAGAGAGTCATATAGTAAGACGAAGTAAGAGGTAGCCGAAAAGGCTCTAAAAGGTACATCTAATCTAGAGCGTAACTTAGGAAGGTATAACTAGTTACGGTAAAAGGAATCGAAGTCTAAAAAGATTCCTACGTAAGAATCATCAATTCTAATAAAGGTATGTACATTCCACTAAATAAAGTACAAAACGCTAAACCAAAGTACTAGACTTATAGAGTAGCAACTAGGACTCTAAAAGTAGTGAAGAGAACAACAAGTAGTGTAGAATGCTTTAAGTGTATTTCAACAGATGGCTTGTCACCTAATTTTCTTTTACGATGGCAAACCATATTTACAGTTACATTTATAACAACTACTTGACCGGGCCGGTTACTGGAGACAACGGGCTCCCAGAATGTTTCGCCTTAGCCACCAATTGCATGTTTGGCCCAAACCTCCCAACCAAGTGTGCATTAAGTGATCAACGAAATAAAAGCGACTGTGACACGTTTTGCGACGCAACCCAACTAGGAGGCCCTTGTGGGGGAGGCGGTATTTGTTCTAACGGCACAAACGGGCCATCATGTGCATGCAATAAAGGATACACGAATCAGGATAGCAAGTTCATTTGCAAATGTATGTCCTCTTTTGACAAGATACGCACCAATAACAAATGTCTTCTCCATGAAAATGATGACGATTTTTTGATTTTTTTTTCTTACGTCAACATTTATGCTCAATAAGAAATTCATGGCGGTATTGTGCATGACAGTAATTTGTGGCCAATAAAGTTCTAATTATGATAATTGCACAAGGATTTATAAGCCACAAATTTGGTTTATTGAATTTGCTATGTATATCTACTTAAATGGCAAATCACACTTGTAAAAGTTTAAAAATATGAATTAAATATTTAATCTTAATTTAAATTGAATATGTTTATAAACTTATTGGTGAACATGAGGACTGAAAAAAAGATAGTTTGATGTTGTTTTGGAGCCCCAATTGTAAATTTTTAAATTAAAAATTACAGGCTGCTTTTGGGTCATTCAGGCGTGGATTAATACAAGTCAATTGTTTTTATAGCAGAATAATAAAGACATGTCTCGGAGTTGGTTGGTACTTCAATATTGGTGAATGAATAAGAAGCAAATCATTTGGAATTAGAGTTTTTGTTGATACAAAAACTCATAGAAGAGAAATAATGTTAAGCCTGAACTTTTGGAAGGAACAAAATGTTAAATAAGAACTCATAAAAAGGGTTTCAAATTATGAAAAATTGGCACAATAATAATTTTTATTGTTAATTGAAATTGAATTGAATAAACATGTGTATTCTTTCAAGGGGTATAATTTTTGCATAAAACTGAAACTTTGACAATAAACCTAGGGTTTTCCAATAAACAACCGCAAATACAAGCTTATGGTACCTCTAGTATAACATAACCTTTTTTAATAAAATTAAACTGTTTGAAAAAGAATCAATGTTTAAAATGCATTGCACTAACCAGTCGTGTTATTACACAAATACCCCCTCCCTTCCCCTCCAAAACCCCCCCCCAAAACCGCGCCAAAATCCTCTCCCAAATCCCTCTCAAGAATTTTCTGTAGATGCTGTCCTAAATATTCCTCCTTGCTTTTGGCTAAATCCTTCCATTCCAGTGGTCCAGCCCCGTCCTTTGCCTCCAGTGCGTCCTCCTCCCGTCTCTCCGACACCTCTTCCAGGTTTGCTCGCACTTCTGTCTATTCATTGTGTAGATCACTCGATTCGGAAAAAAGAGAAAATAATAAAAGTTTAGAAAATTTCTTGTTGTTAATTGCATTTTAACTGATTAAACATGCGTGTTCTTTCAAGGGGTATAATCTTTGCATGAAATTGAAACGTTAACAATAAACCAATTGTCAACAGACTACCACAAATACAAGCTTATGGTACCTCTAGCTTAAAGTAGCATTTTTTAATGAAATTAAGTTGTTTGAAAAAGAATCAATGTTTAAAATATAATGTCAAAAATTGAGTTTTTTTGTTTTTTTTTTTCTACAATTAAAACAATTTTTAGACACAAAACATGTGTTAAAATACAGCTCTTCCATTGCTATTTGTGAAAAGCATACAAAAACAGTAACAAAAAAGGTGAGTTATGTTAATTAATGTAAAGGCATAGATTTTTTTTGTTGGGAACAATCAATGGCTTTTTATTTTTTAGCTAAGCTCCCGTGTTGGTCTTTTGATTTTGACTTGTTTTCTGCTCGTTTCTATCGTTTCCCATGTGAGAGTGAGAACGCCTAAGTAATGGTTTATTTTTCAAGATCATTTGTTGCTAGTTAAAAACCATAGGAAAGAATAAGTTGTGGTAGAGATGAAATTTATTTTACAATTTGACTTTGTATTGACGTTTCTCGACTTGAATCAAGATGCTTCGCGATGTTTCCATTTTAACACTCTTTGTGTATCGATTCTTTGATGTGTTTGGTTTTTGGGTTTTAGTATCAGCCCCACCGCCGAGGAAATTGAGTGAGTTCTTTCAAAAACAAAACCTTAATGATGCACAAAAATAGCGGTAAAGAGAAAAATAAATGTTAATGTTAATTTTTGACTCAGATGAACACCTAAAGGTGCACAGTTGATGAATTAGAGAAAATCATCAGCCAAAATCAGGTTTTCTTCTGAACTCGACGATAAGTTGTGTGTTTATTTTTTCTTGATTTAGGCTCCCCTGGAGGTCATGATCTTCTAAGACTAGCAGATTGTTGAGTACATGTATTAATATGCGTATGTGTATAGATGTGTATATATCTATATATTATATGTAATGTTTATATGTATATATTAAGTTTTTAGCTACTCAGAAAATTGGTTTGGAAATTATTATATGTCGTCTCGTACAATATTTTAAGCATGATAATTTTGTCTTGTTTTTGCATTATTTTTTGGAGGTTTTTGTAAGTATGTTAAAATAAAAAATACCACCACATCCATTGGTGAGACATATGTTTGGAAATGAATCAACAAGTATATTTTACATGTCCCGTGTCAAAAACGAGTTCGTAGGCCGACAAATTCTCACTATTAACTCTAGGGTTGGAAACAGACCCATCCGACTGAAAGGCCAAAAAAATTGACGCGCCTTTTCAAATAACTTCTAAATTCTGCACCACTACATTCCAAAAAATGATACCTCTCCTACTTCAATCTACTTCGCAGCACTCTAAAATACAGAACTTGTCGTTTACGGTTTGGTAGTTAGACTCTGTGGCGTAACGTTGACTCAAGGAGTTGTGGCTGTCCAGCATTTTGCCTAGGACAGCCTCGATCTTTATCGTTACATGCGAAATTATATGCTTTGACTGTTGCAAATTCAAGCGTTATCACGAGTTCCCCAAGCAGTACTAGAAAAAGGTTAAATGTTTCACGCAAAATGACCTTTCACTTCTGCAGGTGAGGAAACTTTTTCGGGTTCGGTTTTTGCCACATCACACACTAAAACAAATCAAATATTACAAATATGCCAAAATTGTTCTTGTTTTTATTGTTTAGACTTGGAAGCTCCATTGAATTTCTCAATAATTATCAGTTGTTTTATTTTGCGTCGGATCACAATTTCATACATTTTGTACCTGCCAAAATATCAATTTTTTATGCAATCAAATTCTCTCAAATTCTTTGTCCACATATTAGTTTAGGCACTTCGAAATTCTATAACCTTGAAATTTTTGCAACAGGTACTTTTTTGTCTTCTACCATGCCACAAGATTTTGGACTTTTCTTGTCAATCTTGAGGGAGCTATTCAAAGGCACAGAACGGACTGATTTTCATACTGAACAGATTTTTTCGGTCCATTTACTTCTAACTCTAGTGTCAAGACATCCCTTTTAGGTTCACTGTTCTATCACCGTAATTACACAATTTTAGATGAACCTATATTGTGGATGGCAATAGATGGTCTATGCTATATTGCGCACAAAAATTATGTGCCTATCTGGATGCTCTTGGCCACCTTAGGTTAACAATTGTGGTAATTCGTAAAATTTGTTAGCAGGGTGCCAAAAATCCATGCCTAAAAGTAGACATGGTCCATACTTATGATGGTCCATACTAATCAGGAGGGGAGTGTACACAATTCCTCCTGCCCACGTGTTTCTCGGCATGCATCGTGTGGGTTTGTTTTTGGTTGTGTTTCAAATCTAAGATGAATATGTTTTTACAGTGCCAATTATATGCAATGTGTATTTGCCAATAAAACGAATATGGTCATGTCTAATAGGTACTTAGACCAAATTCCAATTCTTCATTAAAATAAAAACCTACGATCCTTTTTGCAAAAAGTGTATTCTTAGGATACCATTGGTCTATCTATTATGATCCTACAAATTTTGAAATGGTTACATTCTCTTTGTGCAATTTGCCTTTCTAGTTGGGCATTTTGATTAATAAATTGGTGCAAATCATCATTCGAGAAACTGCATTTCATTCACAAGCTTGTTCAGTACATTCATTCTTTCTGGTAAAGAACAAGGCATTTAACAAGTCATTCTACCTTAGAAAGATGGCAGTAATTGCTCCAAGTATTCTATTTTGTATCTTTTTTAATGTCGTCTTTTGAACATTTTGTATTTTTTAAATGACTCATTTATTAAACATTGTTCACAATTTTCTACAGGAGGGCGACATCCTCCAGGTGTTGGGAAACACCCTCCGGGTGTCGGAAAACATCCTCCCGGAGTTGGAAAACATCCTCCTAGAGTTGGAAAACATCCTCCCGGGGTTGGAAAACATCCTCCTGGAGTTGGAAAACATCCTCCAGGAGTTGGAAAGCATTCTGGCGGTCAATAGGAGAACAACTCAAAACTTGCGCATAAAAAATTCTATTGGTAATGTTTGTTGTTCCTTAATATCAAAGAAATGAAGTGTTTTTGGTGTGAGATGGGCTAGCCACCAACCTCTTGGAATTGTGCTATTTGAGTTCATAGTACAATTCCGGTCCTAGTTTGTTTACACCTTTGAAGACTAAATAGGATTACAATTAATATTTTTTTATGGTTTTGTTCCGGTGAAATGATTCGGAAAGAGTTGTAACACCACCTAAAAAAATGATGTCTCTAGTGTCATTTGGACGACCTAAAAACAGTGGAGGAGGAGGAGGAGGAGGAGGAGGTGGAGGAAGAGGGGCAGGATAGGGGGGAGAGGAGGGGATTGTGTGGAGGTAGTGAAAGGAAGACTGTCCGAGGGGGGTGAGAGAGCAAGAGAGACCTACCAAAAATTTGAAGGGCGCTAAATGCTAAAAATGGCTTGGAAAATCAGCAAGCATTTATGTTTGTTGGAAAAGTTGTATTCTTCTGTTTTGATTTATTTGCTTCAATGGTTGTTGGTGCCTTTTTTGTTTAGGATTGAATAACAGATTACCAATTTCTTGTTTGAAAATAATCATATTGGTTTTCCTTTTCTTATTAGTAACTCAAATGTGTAGCTTGTCTATAATCAACAAAAAATTAAGAGAGAAAGACCATTTACTCCGTAGAAATTTGGGAATCTACACTTACAAATACAAAGTTTTCTTGGTTTAATGTTTGGTATCGTTTTCTGTTGTTGTTGTGGTTGTTGTTCTTATTGTCCATTGAGGCTAATTTATTGGTTCGATGAGAAGTTGTGCAGGATTTATGGTAGTAATTGTTAGATACAAAACCTTTGGGCTTCCCTTCTTCATGTTTAATAATAGTAATATAAATAACGACAAATCAAAACCACACGTTGGTGATCCATTCGAGTACATAGGGAAAAAAAAAGGGGCAACGTCTGAAGTAATCCAAGAAATCTATCATGATTA
This sequence comes from Zygnema cylindricum, assembly GCA_037447655.1. Classification (NCBI taxonomy): domain Eukaryota; kingdom Viridiplantae; phylum Streptophyta; class Zygnematophyceae; order Zygnematales; family Zygnemataceae; genus Zygnema; species Zygnema cylindricum. The sequence goes on along the minus strand of JBBHKE010000159.1, from coordinate 191,765 downwards.
TTCATTATATGGCCACGTGATTTGCATAAAGATTTTGGAAATAAGGGGTAAAATAAAAAAAAAAAACTACATCATGAATCAATAATAGTGTCAATGACATTTTTGATGCGTCAATCATCGTTTCTCCCTGCACAAGTGTTTAACCCCCGTTTGGACACTACCAGTCGAAGGGTAATATCCTTACCTTTTCATCGCAATTTTCGGGTTAATAAAAAGACACGTGTGCACAAAAAAAAGGTGTTTTCAGCGACGAAAAAAACATTGATTCTACTAATGATTCACGGTTGTTGTGGATATCATGCCACTTGTCCATTACAAAATCAATAATTCAATTTATGAGTAAATTTAGTATTGAAGATTAACTCTCAAAGTTGACTGCTCTCGTATTATAATCTTTTAACGAAATTGGATTAAATTAGGCTTATTGAAGATGCTGACAAAAGATTGTCCTTTGAAACCTACTCCAATATCATTATCAGAGGAAAGGTTTTTTAAATGGGAGTTGATTTTTGTGTTATTTACTCTTATTTGACCCCTAATGCTGATCGGTTTAATTTAGCTGTAGTTGAACCGTCTTATTTAGGGTTAAAAAAAAATGGTAAGATTAGCTATATGTTTATGTTTAGTTATTTAACATGTACTTAAGTTTGTGTTTGCTTGTACTTTTTTATTTTGGCAAACCGGTAGAACTTCGCACATCTAAATGAGCAAACGCAATCGAAATAGTTTGTATGCACACATTGAGACGAGCAATGAAGCAGGTTCGTAACGAATTGTCAAGAATAAGCGGATGGATGCACAAACGTTTTTTTTGTTCAAGCGAATCGATGAATAGTTATCAGGTCTATCGGTTCACGGAATGATTGAAGAAAGTTTTAATGTGAACGCCGACTTCTTTGTGCGGTTGTTTCTGTTCGCACCTCGCGTTTTCTATGCCGCCCAGGTTGGAGCTGCGATGATTGCAACAGACTTGCGATGATTGCAACAGACTTGACAGCTACGGCGACAAGTGGCTGCACTGTAACGTGATAGGGCCTTGGAACGACCTTAAGAACTCGATGGAACGCCAGTTACGATGACGTTATCGAAATTGGGTGTGCACTTGACGAACTGAGTCCATGGAACTAGTTACCGGAGTCTCCTGTAAAAGTATTGAACTGATTCCACGGAACACGTCATTGGAAGTGCGAGTGTAACTGTGCGACCGAGTACATGGAACTCCTTAACCTCACGGAGCCGCGTCAGGGAAACCCTAACCGTGCAGGACTTTGTCCTTACCGGATGTCGATTCGTTTTTTGTTTAGTGATTAAGGGTGAACCTCCATCAGGCGAAAAGTGAGGTTGATTACTGGAAAAAGTGCATTTTCGTTAATTTCCGTACGGGGACGTACTGTTTTGTTTTGTTTTTTTTTTTTTTTTTAACATTTTTACTGCAGATTGTTCTTGTAACTTACCCAAATTACTTTTGTATTCTAGCAAAGATTCTCCATACACAATTTTCAAGTGTCCCAGTGCGTAAGAACGAAATTGTTACTTACATCTGTGGCGATTGTCTACATCAACAATGCATGTGACGGTTATCAGCGTCTACAATTTGTGTTGTCGCATGCTATTTTTTTCCCAGCTCGTCATGCACATGTACATAGGAAAATGACAAGGATACGAACCTCCACATTCATTCTTGGGTCCTTTGCAAAAGTTTAAGTCGTCCTCGTCTCTCCCCCTCTTTCTCACTCGACCACTCTTTTTTCTGTCTTCTCTAAATAAAATACAACAACAATGGTATCAAATGAAAGAGATTTTTTTATTTTATTTTTTTAATATCTATGGTCGTAGTTTGATGGCATATCGAATGATAAAAGATAAAAAAAAAAAAATCTGGAAGCCATGGCGTAATTTTTACGTACTAATGACGTCACAAGGTAGCATGACTTCGCAATGTCACAAACCTTAATCGTCTACAATGTCACAAAAAACTAGACGTTTACAACCGTCGCTGTTTTTGTAAACATCATCAATTTTAGGCAATTTCGTAATCGTCTACATTTGGTTTTGTAGTATGTCGTACATTTTGTAGACGTCTACAACTTTTACATATTTAAAGTAACAAAGGCCGAAATAACGATTTCGTTCTTGGACATAGGAACACTTTGAAAAGCACACCAAAAAATCGCGCTGAAATCCAAAATAACATTCTAAAATTTCAGTTACATGGGCACACCGCCTTTATAAAGTGGAAAGCTGATACTTTCCTAACCCTAATAGAAACAGGCGGTGTAGTGAATCAAATAGTCAAAATATTGCCCACCTCTGTGACGAGTAACGAAAGATTTTATGATTGATATTGTGCATACACCAACTTTGATTGATATTGTGCATACACCAACTTCTGTTCTGATCCCAATCTATTTTCATTTTGTCAATCTGTGTCGTCCACTGTTCAAGTACAATCTTTGTTTAATCCCTTGTTTTTTCTCGCTTCAATCTTTGCCGTCCACAATTCATCTTGCATTTTTGTTTTAACCGTTAATATCTCCCGTCCACTCTATAGATATCTTTGTTTTGATTCCGACTTGTTTTTCTCGCTTTGTTTTTCTCGCTTCAATCTTTGCTATCCACACTTCATATTACATCTTTGTTTTGATCCGGATCTGTTTTACTCCTTCAATCTTCTTCGTCACTCTTCAGGTACCATCTTCATGTTACGGGTCACTAAGCGTCAGTCTTTTTTTGTCTTTTCGGTCTCTTCCGTTCTGATCATTAATGCGCAGATCTCTCTTTGATTTCCTGCGTACAAGTCTTTTAGGCGAGGTTCTCTTTTTGTCCTATGTCTATTTATTTCACCTTGTCTTAATTCTCTTTTATATTATTGTTAGTATTGTCGTCTTATTTCTTTTAGCTTGACTCTATGTCATTACTTTAGGTCTTACTTACATTGTACATTGCCGCCCTAAAGTCAATCCTTCAGAATCTATACCACATTTATTAAAATCCAAAGTAGGATACTTTAGTTACAACGTACGAAAGAGCGCTTAGACTCCACAGTAATTAGCACTGTGTAAATTTTATATATTTGATCGTCTCACTTAATGAAATTATCCCAAATTCAATTCAATTTCTCTTTTGATGCATTGACCTGTACTATTGTTTATAATTTCATGGCATCCGCAAATCCACCTCCAATAGGTTATGGGCCCGGCCATGAATTCAAAAGTTTGATGGCCATAACATATATGATTAGTCTTCTCCACCATGCATTTTTTCAAACACAAGAAGATTTGGGATCAGAAACACCTAAAAAAAATCGGAAACATTTGCATGGAAACAAAAGGATGAGGATGCACACCCTCGCTTGGTGATGTCATTTACTATTGAGCGCACTCGTCTTATTCGCGTTGCCTCTTTTGTCGCCGAGGCTAAGAATTGTCTTCTAGCGGCTTACATTCAAACTAGATGGGCCACCCACTGAATTCAAAAACGAGCATTCTTTAATTCCATGAAAAAGCCTATAGAGTTCGTGCAAGATTGGATCAGCACGGTCAAATTGTCCGCCGAAAAGTGCACCATGTTAGGAGTGCGTCTTTCCCACAAGGATCTCTCTTTTACCCTCTTAGGAGCCCTCCTTGAAACTTTTTCCCCTTTCATTTTCTTGTTTGACAATTTAAACCAATCTATTCCTTTTCACTCTCTGTGTACAAAACTCTTGCATAAAGAAACCAAAATTCTCTCTTTTTTCGGTACAAATCTTTCCCATGCAAATGCTATTTATGTCGACAAATCTAACTTAAGGGGGGCGCAACGTTTTTTTTTGCGCGTATTGAAAAACAAAAGGACATGCCATTGAAGAATGTCAAAAATTGGCTAGGCGTAAGGCCGCCGAGGTTTCCAATCCCGCAAAACTCGGGAGAGATGCCGAAATTGCCCATGCCACTCCACCAAATCTTCCCACTCCCCTCATCCCTCACACCATTTCTTTCCTCCACATTTTCCTCGTTCTTACCCTTATTTTTTTTCTCCATACCTCTCACAATATTCTATCGCAGCAGCGCACTATGCCTCCTCAATCTTCGCTAATCTTCCTTGGCTGATCACTCCCTCCTCTTCACAATTTACCTCTAATTCTCCCACTCCATTAGTTACCCCAATTGGACTCCCTCCATCCCCAAAATTTGGATAGGGCAATGTCCCTCATCATTTCGCAAATCTTGTCATTCTCGATACTCGATTTCCACAAGGGTACGTTTTTTATCTCAAACCCCTCACGACTGGCTAATCGACAGTGGTGTTAGTCACTACTTTTCACCAAGATCCGATTGGTTTAGTCACTTGTCCTTTGTCATCTACTATGCAGATTGGCTAAGGAGACGATCGCATTCTATTGGCCATTCACTCTAGCAACGTAAACGTTCTTAATGTATGTGTTCACATTCGGAACGTACTTTTTGTATCTGGTCTAGCTATAAATCTATTTTCTGTAAAAATCGCCACTTCTCATGGCTTAAAAGCTAAATTAGATGACAATGAAGTAACTTTTATTGATAGAAAGAATTGTTGGTTTTCGCGTAGCACAAGATTTTATATACGCTTTACATTCTTATAGTACACCAAAAATATTCACGTTAAATGCTAGGGTCGAGAGTTTGCCACCTTGGCATTTAAGATATGGCCACTTAAATAGAGACAATTTAAGAACCTTACCAAATCTTGTAGCTGGACTAAATTCGTTTTCTAACAAATCTTTGGATTTTTGTCATAGTTGCATACAAGGCAAGATGCTGCGTCACTCATTCCCAACTAGTATTACATTTGTCAATAAACCACTTGCACTTATACATGCTCACGTCTGTGAACCCATACGCACGATAAGTTATAGTAGATTGCGCTATTTTCTCACATGCATTGACTACACCACTCGTTTTTCCCACGTGTACACAGTTTTTCCAAAGTTTCACGTGTTTGCACGGTTTGAAGCGTTGGCACAAAACTTTCATCAAAAACGAATCAAAATCTTCCGAACAGATAATATTGGCAATTTTGTCTCTATTCAATTTTCTACTTTTCTTGCGCAACATGGAATCGCGCACCAATTAAATGCACCTCATACTCCCCATCAAAATGGCATTGCAAAAAGGTATAATACTACATTACATGACATGGCACACTCTATTTTGTTTTCAAATTTGTCGTTGCGAGTTTTCAAATTTGTCGTTTGAATATTCGCAGAGGCTGTCGTATGGGCAAATCACTTACACAATTTTTGACTCACGAACGCTTTACTCAAATCTAATCCTATGGAAGTGTGGTCCTCCGTTAAACCAAAAGTTCGACACCTTCAAATTTTTGGATGCCAAGTCTGGTACAAATATTTTCTTCAAACAAACGACAAATAGGGCGCTCGCGCATTTTGCTACATATTCGTTGAGTACGTGTTGAAATTTAAGGTTATTATTGTATTTTCTGGGTCAAGATACAAAAAAAAAGACTTAATTGATAGTTAAGCTCAGCTCTCACTCTCTCTCTAGTTGCCATACTTGTTGCAATCACTGAAGACTGGTTAGAGAGAGATTGAGCCATGGCTGCCTAACCTGCCAGAAGAAAGGATTTTGTCTGCTAAGGTGGCAGTTGTTGTTCTTTGGTCTAAAATAGACCGCAGAAGCCACCCAAACTATCATGCAAGAAGCTAAGCGAAGCTAGGCCAATGAACAATCATTTGAAATGCATCCTCCATTTAACATACAACAACATTTAGGGTTTCATGGAATAATCAACATAAATAAACCCTATGACAACATCTAAGGTTTGATGGAATTATCAACATAAGCAAACCCTAGGACAAATGCATAAATAATGCATATCAAACAACCATAAAATAACATAAATAAATAATAACAAAAAGAGTGCAATCTCACATAAACATTAGATAAACAAAAGTATATCAATAAACATATTACTCAAATGCATGACCTAATCGGCAACCCTAAAAGTTTACATCTTCGGTCCCCACTTTACTAACCAGCATTAATGATTATTCTAATGAAGCTCAAATCTATATATACACTTGTGAGCTGTTAACAAATCACTAAGTGTCAAAATAACCAACGTAAATTACGTAACTGTCATTAAATCAAACTAATCGTAAGCGTACACCTGAAAGTCAAGCAATCGTAAGCGTACACTTGTCTGCAAACGCGACACATAAATTAAAGTGTCGAGACCCTGATTGACCACATAAAAATAAATATCACAATCAATTCTATTTTATTAATACACATAAGACAAGACAATGTTGTTTCAAATATTTTGAAGTACACACAATCTCATATAATCGTATGCTGAGTCATGCTGAGTCATGCTGAGTCACTCAGCGAAACTCCTTGATTTTCGTCAAAGAATCCGGGACGTCCAAAATATGATTCTTGTGATTTGACGTGATTTCGCTCCCCACTCATTTGAAAATAGCGGCGACCTTTGTCCGCCGTCCGTAGCTCTTTATTCGGCACCTTCGATGTCGCGCCACGTGGTCACAAAAATCCAAGTGAAATCTGCGCGTGTCGTTAAATATCCCACAACTGTCGCGAAGTGAATTCACGTCCACTTGCCGAAATAATATCGTACAGCCGAAATCATTTTCGTACCGCAAGCGCGTCCCTTGTAATAAATGCGCTTGTCGCATTTTGTTTCGTACGCCATGCGTACATTTTCACACTTCGAAAAATTCAAATCGGATCGCTTCGCGATCCGCCGTCCATTTACATTGCGCATTCCGCGCCACTAAATTAGTCCTTCACGTACATTTAATTTTCTTTGTACATTTACTCCCCCAATCCGCAAATCTATTCGAACCTCCACACTACATCGCGTAAATGCGCACGCACGCGAACACGCGCACGCACGAAACGCTCCGTACGCACGAAACTAAGTTTTCAAAAACAACAGCAGTTGTTAGGGAAGAATTTTGCTACATATTCGTTGAGTACGTGTTGAAATTTGAGGTTTTTATTGTATTTTCTGGGTTAAGATACAAATAAAAAGACTTAATTGATAGTTAAGCTCAGCTCTCTCTCTCTCTCTAGTTGCCATACTTGTTGCAATCACTGAAGACTGGTTAGAGAGAGATTGAGCCATGGCTGCCTAACCTGCCAGAAGAAAGGATTTTGTCTGCTAAGGTGGCAGTTGTTAGGGAAGAAAGAGAGGCACTTTAAATTAACCTAGAGGCTTAAAGTAAGCTACTCATTTTGTGCACCAATGGAGGTCACAGAATTGCAGTATGCTCCAAACACCAAAGTGTACCGTGTATGGTGTCCCTCTCAACGTTGTGTCATCACCACAAGAGAGGTGACGTACAACGAAACTCCACTTTTCTAGACTTTGTCTCGCGCACCTCTCCTTTCCCCTCTTTCCTAATTAGTCGATTACCCTCCCTTCACCCTCCACTCTCCATTTCCCCCAAGCCTTCCCCCTCAATCTATTCACCCATCTGACTTGTCCTATATTACACAATCCAATCCCTTAATCGTTAATGGCTTGGCTCTTCCCGCTCCTCGCCTCAATTCCCCCTCAACCTCTTCACTTCCTCCTCCTCCTACCTCTTCTCCCTCCCTCTTTGTCTTATCGGTTGCCCACCCCTCTCTTATTAGTTAGGTAGAAGTTTTGCCTGGTAGAAGTTTTGCCTGGTAGAAGTTTTGCCTCTTGCCACCCTGGCAGGCAATGACTCTAACCAGCTACACCTTTGTGTAGCCTTGACTCCCTTGAGTTTGGAGCAAATATAATTTCTCAAAATGCCTAATCAGGCGATAAATTACGAAGAGGCAGAAATACCTATTTGTACTGGAGCTCCCTAAGAGAGAGGCGGCTACCTACCAATATGACTAAGTCCTAAATCCTACTCTAAACCCCTTTATACTGATATACAACATGAATCATAAGACTATACCGTACAAGAAGGTACTGGCCCTGTTGTACCTTTGTACGGTCAAGGTACGGCATAGCCATGGTGAGGACGTCAATCATCTTAAGACTCGTCCTGATGCTCTCCAGAAATTCCGCATTCCAATTATGTTGCGCCACGTGTTGAAACTCTGAGACCTCCATAAGTCCTCAGAGTGGACAGCTTCCAAGAAGCCTCTACGATAATCATGACCCCTTTGTGTTTCAGCAAGAATAACTGCCACCCTGGCAGACAAACACTCTAACCACCTACACCCCTGTGAAGGCAAGACTCTCTTAAGTCGATAGCAAAAAGAATCTCTGAATTTGCTTCCCTGAGCAGTAAGTTATGGAGGGTCAAAGTTGACCTTTTATACAGAAGATCTCTGAGAGAGGGTCCTATCTCCTAATTTTTCTAAGTCCTATCTCTCTCACAGACTCTATCTACTGATGTACGGAACTAATCAGAATACAGTTCCGTACGCAAAAGTACAGCTGCCGGTGTACTTTATGTACGGACATTATACGACATGGCCTTAATGTCGACACATGTCATATCCGCATTCGGTGCCAAAATCTCCTGAGATTTCCACGATCCAATGTAATTTTGCCACGCGTCATCCGATGTGGCGATGGCCACAAACTGCCGAAATCTTCTTCCGCGATCTCGGGGCTAATTCCGGCCGACCAATTAGAATCGAATTTAATCTTAGCCGTAATAAATACATGCGCGGTATTCGTTTCACTTACGAAATAAATGCGCGGTATTGATTTCTTGCATGTACCAAATTTTGTACTTATATATTACCGGATCTATGTATACCGTAAACAGTTACAGTTAAATGATTTATCCTACGTAATAAAGTTTAAATAATTATCAAACTACATACAATGTAACGTAATTCCTAGAGTTAACGGCTAAGGCTAACGGCTATTTCCTGTCTGTCGGCCGGTAGGTACAAGGATCAATTCCTGTCGCCAGCACATTCCTTTTAAATAAATAAACCCTAACTAATATAAATATCCCGTAAACCTCTGGATAGTCTAGGTAGCCATGGCTCTAGCTCCCTCTCCAATTTCTCAGTGACTGCGACAAGTTTGAGAGTTGGAGAGAGAAGTTAGAGGTAGACTGTCTCAGCTTCTTTCTATATTTCTATTTAGACCTAGAAAATACTAAAAATGTACCACTAATTTCTACATAGACGGTCGAGGAGGGGGAAGGGCATCAATGGTTGCCACCTTGACCATATGGGGACCCACTGTCCCGTGTGTAACTTCATGTCCCAGGTAAATAATTTTCTGCACCCCAAAAATTCCCTTACTCGGGTCACATTTCAAGCCCGTTGCCTGGAGAGCTCGGAGTACAATCTGTATGTGCGCCAAATGTTCCTTGAAATTCTTTGAGAAGATAATAACATCGTCGATGTAGCACCGTGCACAGTCAATTCCCCGTAGCGCCTCGTCCATGGCACGTTGGAATTTTGGTGGTACATTCTTTAGCCTGAATGGCATGTAGAGCCATTCATTCAACCAGGACCCCGCCCAAAACGCTGTCCTTTCCCGGTGCTTTGGCTCCATTGCAATCTAGTGGAACCCATTCTTCATGTCCAATGTGGAAAAAATGGTGGCCCCGGCGTGCGAGTCGAAAATCTCTTCTGGAGTAGGCATTGGGTATCAATCATGAATGGTTGCCATGTTAAGCATCCAGTAGTCTCCACACATACGAAAGTCGATCATTTTCCCAGACGAGTCTTTCTTTGGAGGAAGAACGATTGGGGACGCAAATCCATGGAGTCTTGTTCTTTCCTCCACCAATACTGCTTCCACCAAGGTTTTTGCCTTTGTCGTGAAAAAATACTTTTCCTTGAAGTGAGCGGGTACTGCTTCTGCAAAACAGTAACCGTCTCCTCTATTAAATCGATCAAAAAGGGGTCCCTTTGCAGATGCCAACATCGGTGTCTGACCAGGAGAACACCTTTTTGTTCTTCTCCAACAAGTTAGAGAGTCGGGTCTTTTGATAAGGGTCTAAGTGCTCCCCTAAGGTCCAATCCATCTCCTTGGGTTCCACCGCTGCCCAAGCCTCAAGGGGTCAACCCCACTGGGAGATATCAAATTCCAACCCTACTTCTGGGTGTACTTCCCCTCCTCCTATCTGAATGCTGCTGTTAACAATTTTCCCTAAGTTGTCCCTTTCCGAGCCTCTGCTCCCCCCTACTAAGGAATCCCTTATTTTGGGTGAAATGTTGGGAGTGGAAAATTTTGATGATAAAATCTGTCTCCTTGCTTTCCTACCCCTCTCAAGCTGCAAGTTGGCCTGCACTGCTAACAACTGTGGGGCTTGAAGGTTGCTTGCACGTGACTGGGGAGACTGTAAGGTGGAAAAGGCAAGAGAATATTTGATCACCCATGTGATTGCATTGAGATCCTTCCTTTGTCCGAGAAGGCTGCACCTATTGAGGTCTAAAATACCTGGTGTTGCCGTGGTGTCTGGTTGGAATCCCGTTGGTTGTTCTCGATATGTCACCATTGGTGTGGTCCAAACTACACGTTTGGTGTCGAATATCATTCTTGCTGCTCCCTTGCGATACGCATGGCTGTTGGGGAAGGAAACCAAGGTTGGCAAAGCTCACCGTGGTGACCCTGGTTGGTTGCACCGGAAGAACAGAGGTCAATCAGCTTTGATAATTGGAGTGGCCATACGACCTGGCCCTAGTAATTGTGGCACAGTTATTTGGGGATTTGTCTTGTGGTTCTCTAAGAGTTGGTTGAGGACTGACAACGGTATCAAGTTGGTCCAATACGCCCAAACTCTGTGAGCCCTGGATCCCATTTGCGGTGCATCGAAAACAAGTGGAGCTCCTAGAATTTGCTTGACTTGATTCTAGCTATGGGCGACCTGTTTTCTTTTGTCATCTCCCGAGTGAACATTTTCCAAAACGTACCCCACTGGTGTGTTATGGGATTGCTGCAGCCAGGAAAGTAAATTTATCATCTGGAAGAAGGTTTGACTTCTGTTGTCTTGATGTCCCTCGCCTTTCCTTGCTAAGGAGTATCCCTAGCATGGCCATCATAATATTACCACATCTACTCGCTCCAACATAACTAGATGAGGTTTCAAGATGTTGTCTATATTTTGTTGAAGGCTTTTGTGGGATCTGCTGATGGAGGATACTGTAAGTTGCTGGGGATACAATTGGTGGAGTTGTTGTAGTCGGTGTTCACTGACGGCCCGAGCCTCAGGTGAGATTTCCACGGTTACATAAGACTCCACTTTATATCCTGCTTTCAATACAGCCTCTAGGTCCGAGCTAATTCCAGAAAAATAAAGATAATATTCAGAGACCAGAATCCAGAATTGATAATAACACCACCTGTCGATGGAATGTTTGATTTTCGGGTGGAACCTCCGAAGGTTCTACCCGAGGTGTTTTCTCCCTGGCAAACAGAGTTGCGAAGGAGTGGGCAACTTCCCGCCAGAGTTTTGCTATTTGTCTCAATCTACTCAGGTATTCTTTTTCCCGCCGCATAGAAATAGGGAATTGCAATATTTTGTCTATGATATCTGTGGCGCTGGCGAGCAGTTCTGTGGGAGTGTGCGTTGCATAGACAAGATATCATCCGGCTATGGGAGCATTGTTTTTCCCCCTATTCCATAGATCTAGGGGGACCACCACCTTGACCCCTTCCGGATCATCAGGATCCGAAACAGTAAATTGTTCCTTCCATACACTTAATTCCATATTCAACTTGGTCCAGGTGGCCATTCCCAGCAGGATTTCAAACTGCTTACCTTCCACCACCAAGAAAAGAAGCTGAAGTCAAACCTTCTGACCAGCGTCATCAAAGAACTCGATTAATATATCTTTGATTATTCCATGGACTGGCTGGCTCCCATTGCTATCAGTGCTTAGGCAGATGTTACTTGGGCAAATTTTCGGTCGGAGTTCTTTATGCACTTGCTGCAGAGCCGATGTGGTAATTAGATTTGGGAGTGCTCCGGTATCGACAACCGCGTCGTGATATCCGGTGTATCTGTTGAGTTTGAAATTTCTTGTTCGATTGAGTATTAGCGCCACAGATAACGTTTTATAATCCCTATCCGTTATAGGTGTCTTTGGGTCTGTTGACAAGAAGACTGATCTGTCCTGATTAGGTCGATCTTTGTTCTCCCACCCTGAGTGAATCTCCTCTCCGAGGGCCTGGATGAGAATTTCTTGTGGCAAGTTATGGTATGATGCTAGTGTTTTCAGGTAAATGAGGGCGTAGGGCATTAGATGCCTTACTAACATCACTGCTGGTTTGGAGGAAGGGGGTTGAGATTTCGGCGACGAATTCGGGGAATCGGTGGGTTCCTCCAATTTTTCTTGCTCCCCACTTCTAGTTTCTTCACTTTCCTGGTCGGATTCCTTTTCGGGTGGCGTTTCGGATGTGGTATCTTCCGGATGTTCCACTAAACATTTTTCGAACCAGTCTTGGTTGTTCTGTTTTTCTTCCTCTTTTGCTTGTTTCCTTGGTGTTACTCGTCTAGTAATTCTCGAATCCGAGAGGCAATTTCTTTGCGGCTGGAGGTGGCGGGTTTGTGGGTTAGATTTTGAGGCCTATGTTTTCGTTCATGATGAATGCCCTAGGTGTGAAAGACAAAGATCCACTGGTCTTACTGTTGTGGTCTCCTTGAGCCAGTCTTTGCTTGTCTTTTCTCTGCGCCGAGGTCAAGTTACGAAGCTGCCTACGACTATCTCCCACACTGACATTCTAGGCTCCAAAGAGGAAGGTTTGTGCATGATGTCCTTTAGGAGGTTCCATGTCCCACCCTATCACATCGTCATCATCTTCGTCCGCCGCAACTTCTTGTTCAAGCTCCGCAAGCTTTTGTAGTAATTCTTGATTTCTCTGATGGAGTTTCTGAGTCGCCATGAGAGTAGGAGTCCAGGAGGGAGATTCTAACCGCAGGGCTGCCAATATTGCTGCAGTGGCGGCCATTTGCTAGCTCTGCTATTGGATGATCATCTCCGAGGTGAGTCTTGCTCGACCTGTTGGCTGTCGTTCCGGTTCTTCCGTGGTATGACGTCCCTAAGGATAAAGAAGTTGCAGAGGGAGAGGATTCATGGTTATTTCACCTCCGCCGGTAAAGAGTGCATATTGCATCATCTCCTTTGGGACACCATTCTTTTGGAATCACTACCCCTCCTTGTGACCCATGAATCCGCAAGCCTCACACTTGGAGCCCTCAGTGGTATATTTGCCCTTTAATTCGTTGGAGATTTGTGCGTCATCGAATTTTGGAAGTTTGATCTGTCGCAATTAGGCTTGTTGCAGTTTTGGATCGGGGGGTTGGGCGGTAATTATCTTTGTTAATCGGAGTTTTGTCTTCCGATCTTGCTCCTTGTTTCCTTTCCTGCTGCCTATTGGTCCTTTCAGCTCTCTCCTTTTCCCATTCCTTTTGTTTGAGAGCTAGCTCTGGTTTGAGTTTCCGAGGGCAGCACTTCCATCCATGACCTGTTTGTGACAGTTTAAATAGTTGTACAAGAAGACCCGATCATTGGCCCCCATGGCGGCTTCGAATTTGCCATTCACCACTTGTTTCCCCTTGAGCTTCCGCAAAGCTAGGAGTTCTGCTGACTCATCATTTTCAGGGGGAATTTCTCCGGCAAATCCTGCAAAGTTTCCCCTAGTTTTGCTGGTGACCGCCTTCTATTGGGCCTCTCTATAGACGAAATGGTTGTAAAGCTTCATGGCTGGCAGCGAGATTTCTTTAGCGAATGGATTAACGTCTTGAATAGCTTGTCCGACAATCCAATTATCGAGGGATGTCTGCCCCGTGGGTCCAAAAGAGTCTCGAACCGCGATAAAGTATTTGGTTGCCATATCGAGGAGATCAATGGTTGATAACTTTGTCTTCTGACAGAGGCTCGACAATTTGTTGAAAATAGTCTGGGGAGTTTCACTTTTCTGGCAACGAAATTCCGTAAATTCCTTGATAGTCGATTCATTCCTTTCGGTGTAAAGGAGCCTCTAGGTGTTTAAAAGAGTGGTACAGGGTGTTGGATCGGCAACCATCTGGGTGGCAGCTCTGGCGGCTTGGATTGCCTGTAGGTGATTGACATAGGCTTGACCTTGTGCCTGAAGTTTCATGTCATCTGTGAAGGCGGCTATGACTGGAGCGGCTGCAGCTGCATCTAAGTCTGCTTCGGCTTGTAAGACTGCTGCATCAAGGGTAAGGTCTAAAATTTTGATGTTGGGACCCATTAGGAGAGGTTTTTACTCTTTGTAATCTGCTAAAGCGCCCCAAGCGAGATAATTTACCATCATGGGAAAAAAGATAGTTTCAAAGTCATCCGGAATTGCCCCCCTCAATATTTGTTTATCTCGGATTGTGTGAAAAATGTCCACAACAATTCGAAATTTGAGAAAGCGATCCCCAAACTATCCCGTGTAAAAATCCTTACGTCACACATTTTCTCCTCCTCCGCGAGGTTGATAAACTGGGGAGAAGAAAGCTAGGGGGGACTGACAAATTGAGCCGGTGAGACGACCTCTGGATCATTGTCTTTGAGATGCGGACAGCCTTCTCCTCCGTTAGAATGGACGGGTGAAACTTCTGTTATCTTTCCGCCCTCTAAGGATGGTCTGGTTGATAACGGAAGAGTCAGATTCTTGGCTCCTCTAAATCCAGGAGGGTATTGTTCCTCTCTCAGAACTATCTCCACTAATAGGATATGGAGACGAGGTCAGCCCAAAATTTGGGGAATTGACAATGGCGGAGACGGGGATGGAGACTGCAGGGGCCCTGAAGCAAAAGGGGTCTGTCTCGTGTTTCGCCTCCTAAAAGTTTTTGAAGGTTGAATTCCGGGGCTGGAAGAAAGAGAACGTCAATCAAACAGGGAGTAGGCGGGTACGTCGTACTTGTACGGTAGAACTGGCTGATCTGGGGACCCACGGACGATGGCTGCGGGAGAAACAGATGGAGAAGGACTATCTTTGGGCTCCGTGGTGGGACTCGGGGATTGAGAGGAATGATAAGAAGGAGAATGTGGGAAATCTGATGGTATCCTAGGAGATGGAGAAGGGGGGGTTGACGCCCTCAGGGGAATGTGAATCCTCTCCTTTGGTCGTAACTCCACCAAAGCCTCCACGGCGGAAGCAACCTCCACTAAGACAAAGGTAGGCTCCCCCCGGCGGAGGGAAGCGGACTCAAGCGGTAGATCTACACCCAAACCCTTCATGTTAGGCCCTAAGGTTTCCTCCCCTAACCGGTGAAGAGGAGATTCCGGTCTGGATCCCGGTGAAGTCCTTAGAGCCTAAGTTGCAGGCTGAGTTGCTTGACCTCGGGTGGTCTTCTTGCGCAGGGACCTGTACTCTGAGGTGGAGCTACCTGTCCCCTAAGAATTCCTCTTACCCTCCATTTAGCCTCTCGAATGAGAATCATATCCTGTTCAAGTTCCCCCTTCTTCTCCCTTTCAAGAGATTCCCTGTCTATGTTGACGCGTCCGGTCCCCGCCGTAGGCTCACCCTGAGATCGAAGAATGCCAACAAGTTTCTATGTGCTGCTCATTACCCCTGCGAGATCCGCAATCCCTAAACCTAGTACCTCGGGGACCGTGGGTCTTGAACGCCACAACTCTTCGAAAGGTCGAACAACCGGTGCTGGAGGAGATAGAGAGGTCGGAGAGATTGAGGCTGAGGGGAAGAACGGCTCTTGTTTAGGTCCGGGAGCAAACCTGCCCTTCTGGTCCTAATGATCAAACCGATGTACTCTCCTTAGCTCTCTTAACTTGTGCTAGCCTTTCCCCCCTCCAACTCAGGTCCGAGATGTGGCTCTTCCCTTAGACAGTTTGCTGGTCGGAGTGTCAAGAGATTGGGTGGGTTGCTGGAGTGAAATTGAGGGTGTACCTTGTTTGCTCCGAACAGGAGGAGTTGAAAGCAGCTCTCAGAGAACTACTAAATATTTCAACGAAACCTTCCAGTGGCCGTACAATCCTGGCGTTGTCGCTTCTGGCTACCCGCTGCACCAACTCATTCTTAACCTTCAACTCATGGAGATTGTGAAGGGCTAAGATTTCTTTCCGACCGAGCCGGGTGGGGTCTGCCAATATCGCCGGATCTATGTAGATTTTAGCTGTTGGAGCCTTAGATCTGGTATAGGGACCGATTTCGGGGAGGTGACCAAGAACCGTTTCCTGGTGGGCCAACCTCTTTCTACGTAATTTAGGAGATAATGCAGGTCTCTCCGCTTTCTCCAAGGCCCTGGCTCTGACAGCTTCGGACAACGTTGGGAAATTCTCGGGCGAAAAGACAGGTGGAGGTGGAGGATGTTGTTTTTGAAGATTGAGTTTCGTACGTGCGTGCGCATGTTTGCGTGCGTACGTAAATACTGAAAATAATGTGGTGGGACGAATGGATTTACGGGTTTGGGGTAGAAGAAAAATTAATTGAAGATTGTCGTTTGAGTGACGCGAAAAAGCGTACGAAAAATACGGAATGCGTAATTGAAATACACGGCGGATCGCGAAGTTATCAGACGATGATTAATATTCGAAATGTTTTAAATTGTACGCCGGCCGTACGGAATCTAGTGTGACTATCGGCAATTATGGAAAGTACGCGATTGTACATATAATCTATTTTGGACAGGTGTACTATTAGGTGTACTTTATTTGCGACAGGCATTTATTGAAAATGACGTGTACCTTATATGCGACAAAGCGCATTTATGACGAAGTACGCGGTTTCAGTACAGACAACATTTGGATGGTACCGTGTCGTTTCGACAATAGAATGTGTTGTACTTTGAAGGCGGACGGCGTCCGCTGCTTTTTATGGTTCACACTATTTTGAGGATGTATGATCAAGTGGGCCGTACGTAGGTAATATCGGCTTGCAACGTGGACTTATCGACAAGTGACTAAGCAAGTTGTCACTTATGACGCGGATTTGTAGATGCGTCGGTGTGAATATTTGAAACATCAATGTTTTGTCTTATTAGAGATAATGATTTAGTGTTGATTAAAATAGGTATATTTTACGTGATCAATGAGGGTATCGAAAGTTTAATTTGTGTGTCTTTATGTGTCATATTTGCAGACAGTGTACGCTTACGATTGCTTGACTTTCAGGTGTGCGCTTACGATTAATTTATTTCTTAGTAAAGGGTTATTATGGTTAAATAGAACTTAATGACAGTTACGTAATTTATGTCGGTTATTTTCACACTTAGTGATTCGTTGACAGGTCACAAGTGTATATACATGAAGGAGCTTTGTTAGGAATTAATCTTCAATGCTTGTTAAGAAAAGTAGGGACCAAAGATATAGTATTTTAGGGTTTTCGATTAGGTCATGCACTTTGAGTGATATATTGATTATTTGATTTTACTTTGATAATGCATTTGTTTATGTGTGATGCATTCATGTGTTATTATTTATATATATGTTATATCTATATTTGTTTGTTTGTTATGCATTGTTAATGCATTTGTCCTAGGGTTTGTTTATGTTGATTATTCCATCAAACCTTAGTTGTTGTCATAGGGTTTATTTATGTTGATTATTCCATGAAACCCTATATGTTGTTTGTTGCGTCTGTGTACGCATATAGAGGATGCATTTCATACAATTGTTCGTCGACCTATTTTTGCTTAGCTTCTTGAATGATAATTTGGGTCACTTCTGCGGTCTATTTTAGACCAAAGAACAACAGAGGAGAGGGTCTCTCCTTTGGCTGCTTCGGGGAGGTCTCAGATGCGACAGCCGGAGGCACCATTCCCGTAAGAAATTGCTCAACATGCGCCGGTGAGCCGAAAAGGGTTGCTTCCTCGGGCACCTGTGACTTTTCTTCCTGGGCCACTGCTTCTTACCTCTCTTGCTCTTTTGATCTGACGCGCGGAAGATCTTTAATTTGGACTTCTCCTCCTTCCATAGTTGACTGGGAAAAGAAGAGCTAAATCCAGTTATATAAGTGTTTCGCCCTAAGCCCCCTATCCTCTTTAACCTAAAGAGACAGGTGGCTGTATCAGTACTATGGCTAGTTGATGAAAGTCTAACAAAGATTCCCTCAAAATGCACTATTCTGGTCCAAAAGATTCTATAAATCGACCCCGGAAGAAAACCGACCAAAGCCCCAAAAAGGACTGCCACAGAGAGAACAAACATACCTTCACTCAAATTAATGAAGATAATAAAATATAGATATGCTGTCTGAGAATTATCAATATCACCTTGCCCTAGAAAAATAGAGAATAAAGGCAGATTGTAGAATGATAGCAAGCGAGCTCAACCTACCCCCAAAAGTAACGCTGACAACAAGAGGAGACAAAATCTCTCCCGATTGCTTTTTCGAGAAGCACTTATGGGTAATTGTTGCGAGACAAGTGAGATGTCCGCCACCTGGCTTTGGAGGAGCTTACTATGGAGAATCATCAGCGACTGCCCAGAATATCAACCGGAGTTCAGATGCAACGGAAGTTTAAGGGAAAAACCTCTTTGTGGATGGAGAAATAGGGGAGAAGGAAAAAGGGACATCTATGGTGAGGGGAGCTAGGCTCTCAGCTATGGTACCACTTGTAGGGATTAAAACTGAAGAAAATGACAGAAAAATATAGGAATACAAAAACACTGTAGCAAAACATCTCATACTTAGATATGTGTCTAAGTCAATAGCTATCACTCTTTTAAGTCTAACCAAGAGTTCAGAGATATGGGAAGCACTAATTCAGATTTATAAGAGTGAGACTATTCAGAGGCAGCAATTAGTAAAACAGGAAATAGATGCCTACGTTTATAAAGGCGGTAGCATGATAGAGTTTTGCAATGATATTGCTGCGTTATATGTTGAGCTAGCTAGTGCGGGATATGTAGAATCTGAGGAGAGTAAGATTAATACACTACTTATGAAACTCCCAAGTGAGTACGAAAACATTATTTGTCGTATGCAGGCAATGGATGGCTCCTCATGGACTTGGAGCTTTACCATGGGGATAATTCTTGTAAGGGAAAGCACTTGGAGCTTCGTAGGGGAAGTGACAAAGTGAATGCATTTACAGCTGGTGGTGATTGGCGAAAGCTTGATGAGAGGAACGACGGTGATTGGCGGAAGCATGGTGAGAGGAACGGTGGTGACGAGCGGAAGCGTGATGAGAGGAAGAAAGACAAAGGTAAACCTTATCGAACTTTGGTGGAAAAAAAGGGAGAGGAAAAGACACGGGAGATTTGAAAAAAGGGGTTTACTTCTTTTGTAGGGAACCGGGTCATTATATGGAGGAATGCCCTTGTTTGAAAAAACTTAGAAGTTGGAATGTGGATGAGGAGGACGAAGAAGAAAAGGAGAAAGAGGATGAAGAAAAATTGGAGCTTCTTCACATCGGTAAAATGGGGAAGAGAGAAAAGTACACAGAAATTGCTCGAAGGCAACAGTGTGCTTTTGGAGGTATAAGGGAAGTAAAGAGAGAGGAGGTACTTGAGGATGTTGAGGAGTGTCAAGTGTATGACTTAGAAATGAGAAAGTCAGATCTATGATCCATAAGTGAAAACGGGAAACATAAAATTAATGAAGATAATTTTACAGGTATTTTAAAATTAGAAAACTGGTCGGAAACGGAGACCTCAACGGATTCCGAGGAAAGGAGAGAAGTGAAACTATAAAAGGTTTTTAAAGATAAGTGAGACAAAGGAATATCTAATGAAAGGTTTAGGGGAGGAGAAATACTTATTGGGAATAAATTTAGAAAGAGCGAGTGGAAAGAAATCCATGGGAGAGAGTGAGGAAAGTTCATTTTTTGCAGGTAATGGGTTTGACATCGCTAAAGGGAGTGATGGTATTTATGAAGGTGTGCCTGTAAAAGGGTTAGCATTAGGGTGTATGTTGCAGATTGGAGATGGGGCTGGTTGTTTGGATAGCAAGAGGGAAATCGGTTTGTGTGTGGATGAAAGAGTAATGAAGTGGATAAAATCTTTGCTCAGATATATGAAAAGTGGTATGTTAAATAAAATGTGTGATGCAATTATTATTTCAGTTCATTTAATGCACTCTGTTAAATACTTAAGTTTTATGAAAGGAAAAGGAAAAAGAAAAGGAAAAAGGGGAGGGGGTGTTTGTTTACTTATTTGTGGAAGTTGAAAGGAAAATAGACTAGAAAATAAGGGGAGTGTTGATATTTCAGTATTTTCTAGGTCTGTATTAGGATAGAAAAAGAGTTGAGGCGTGTTGTTCTACAGCCACCGGTGCAGGTGGAGGAGCAGCAGTAGTAGTACAAGTAGACATGATACACTCTCAGAAGCTATCAAGAATCCTACCAAACAGTTGTATTCAAGTGCTCACCAATTCTTACACAAGCATCAAAAACCCCTCAAAACTCTATCAAAATATAGAGTAGCATAAACACTGACAACTCCCAAAGTTTCAGCACAATTCACCCGACAACACTCAAGATATAATACTCAAAAGTTTCCCAAAAACTGTTTGCAGTTTTACTATTTGGAAGTCTTGATACAAGATATGTTCTAAGTCCTAAGTCTTATACTTGTGTTGCATTGGCAACACCAGTGTACTTCAAAGGTACGTGAAACCACCAAGCTACCACTAATCTGTCAAGCTACCACTGAGCTATCACTAAGCTGACTAGAATCGTATCTATCGCAATTGCTCTATCCTGTACAGAATCACATTAAGAATATCAGACGGTGCGTTGTCCGTACGGACCATATCAAATATAATCATGGTTCCGTTGTCCTCTGTGTTGCAGCCTCGCTGCTGCGCTGCTCTCCTGCTACGCTGTTGCGCTGCTCTTTTGCTGCGCTGTATGGCTGCTGCGCTGCTCTACTGTATGGCAGTTGCACTGCTCTGCTGTATAGCAGTTGCGCTGCTCTGTCTGTATAGCAGCTGCGCTGCTGCGTTGAGACTGAAAGCTTTCCAAAAATACAACAAGGCGGTCTGCCTCTAACTCCCCTTCTCCAAGCCCCCACACTTGCTGTAGTCACTGAAAGCTGGAAAGGGAGCTAGAGCCATAGCTATCTAAACTCTCATTTGTCTTTTTGGAAAGCTTTCATCAACTGGCACAACAAGCACCAGGCGTACAATGCTTACTGTGAATGCTGCCCTAAAGAAGCTGCGCTGACGAGCAGCGGCGAGCAGATGGCTCTATACAGCGAGCAGGCATCATGAGGCTGCAGGCAAAAGAGGACAAGGCAACCATGATTATATTTGATATGGTGATTCGGTTTAGCAATCTAATACTCTTAATGTGATTACACTGGGATAGAGCTGGAATGATCGATTCTATTGGATGCTTTCGTGTGCTAGTATCTTCGATGGTAGCAACGTTAGTGGTAGCGGTGGTTGATGTACCTCTCAAATCGATGGTGTTGCGGTTACACCATGGAGCTTGGACTCTTAACATGTATCCGGACTTGTAAGCGAAAGCATTATTCAAAAACATACATTGTTTATCTTGAGTGTTGTTAGTCCGTGTTATAACGGGGTTTTCGTGTTCTATACTGGTAGAGTTTTGTGATAATGCTTGTATAAGAATTAGTGAGCACTTGCTTTCGATTGTTTGAGTAGATTTGATAGCTCGGATATGTCTTACTTCGTGCTCCTCCACTACGCATTTGAACAACGGCAGTTATGGGCCTGTCATCAAGAATTCCTATGTTTTCCGGGGATGAGTATGTTTACTGGGCGGATATGGTGGAGACACATTTTGAAAATGTCAATCTTTTGGATATATTGGATGGTTCGCTGGATGAATCTGATCCATCATGGTCTAAGAAAAATATGCAAGCTCGTTCTATTCTGAAGTTTTGTATATCTGAGAGCTTAGCTATGTCTCGGATAAAGATGAAAAAAACAATTGATATCTGGAAATCTCTTAAAAGTGATTATGAAAGGGCCAATGTCCAAGGAGAGCTTCTATTGGCTGGAAAAATTTGGGACTATAAGTACACTGGCGGTACAATGGCTGAATATTCTAACAAATTTCGTATCCTTGTAGATGCACATGCTTGTGCGGGTGGGGTGTTTCCTCTTTTTCAGCAGGCAGCATTTCTCATGAGGGGTTTCCCTCGTAGTATGAAAGGAGCATCTGACATGCTCAAACAAAAAGATAAAGCTAGCTGGACTTTGCAGTTAGCCATCAATATTTTACTAGAAGAGGAAGCTACGTCTAATATTCTCAATGTTGAGCAAGTAGAGGCTTTTAATTCGGACTTTGAGAGAAAAGGACAGTTTAATCAGCAAAGGAATCAATTTAATCAGTTCAGACAGTTTAATCAAGGTGGAAATAGACAATCAAACAATGCATGCTTTTATTGTAGTGAGAGAGGTCATGGATACAAATTCTGTCCTAAGCTTAAAAAAGCTAACGATACAGGTTTATACAGGCCGGGATGGCAACAAAGCTCGTTTTACAAAGGCTTCACGGGGCCTACACCTCGTGGAAATGCACTATTTTCGGCTTCTTCGTCGCTCCAAGACGAGACTTTGATGGTTTCTACGGAGGACGATACGGATCTATTCGCTATGGCGGCTGCAATGGAGGGCGCGAAGGACCCCGGATGGATAATGGATACAGGAGCGTCAGCCCACATGTGCTGGAACAAGGCCATCTTCAAAAATCTGAAAGCAACGCCGGAGAAAAATATTTATTATGCTTGTGGAATAAGTGTCCAAACTCGTGCTGTGGGTGATGTGTCCTTACTAGTTGATGTAGAGGGAAAAGCACTTGAAAGGTCTCTTCACAATGTCTTATTTGTGCCTGACTTTAAGAAAAATATGTTTTCTACGTCGTTGGTAAAAGGCTTTGAGGTTAATTTGAAAAATGGTCGGCAAGTTGTTAGCAAAAATGACAAGGTTGCGGCTACAGGTACTAGAGATAGTAGCAAGATGTATCGCATGGATATGGCTAATACAAAGGAGAATGATGTTTTGCACTCAGATGAGTTGTGGCACAAAAGATTAGGCCATGTAAATTATGATAGTTTGAGGAAAATGGTCATTGATGGAAAAATAGAGGGTGTATCAATCACAGATGGGCCGGTCAAAACTTGCGATGGTTGCGCTTTAGGCAAAATCCACAGATTGCCATTTCCTAAGGAGTCTGAGCATCGGTCAACGAAACTTTTACAACTTCCAAGAAGCCTCTAGGATAATCCTGACCCCTTTGTGTTTAAGCAAAACTAACTGCCACCCTGGCAAACAAAAGCCCTGACAACCTGCACCCCTGTGAAGGCAAGACTCCCCTGAGTCAGTAGCAAAAAGAATCTCTGAATTTGCTCCCCTGAGCAGTAAGTTATGGAGGGTCAAAGTTGACCTTTTGTACAGAAGCTCTTTGGGAGAGAGGGTCCTATCTTCTAATTTTTCTAAGTCCTATCTCTCTCACAGACTCTATCTACTGATGTACGGAACCAATCAAAATTGAGTTCCGTACGCAAAAGTACAGCCGCCGGTGTACTTTCAGTACGGACATTGTACGACATGGCCTAAATGTCGACACATGTCAAATCCGGATTCGGTGCCATAATCTCCGGAGATTCTACAATCCAACGGAATTTTGCCACGCGTCATCCGATGTGGCGATGGCCACAAACCGCCAAAATCTTCCTCCGCGATCTCGGCGCTAATTCCGGCCGTCCGATTAAATTCAGATTTAATCGTAGCCGTAATAAATACATGCGCGGTATTTATTTCACTTCCGAAACAAATGCGCGGTATTGATTCGTAATCCGTACCGTCATCCGTACCGGATCTATGTATCCCGTAATCCGTAACAGTTAAATGAATTTATCGTACGTATACATCTTTAAATAATTATCAAACTATATAGTACCTAACACTATAGCTTGACCTAACGGCTAAGGCTACCGGCTATTTCCTATCTGCCGACCGGTAGGTACAGGGATCAAATCCTGCCGCCGGCGCATAACTTTTAATTAAATAAATAAACCCTAATATTAAATTCCCGTAAACTTCAGGATAGCCAAGGTAGCCATGGCTCAGCTTCCTCTCCAACTTCTCAGTGACTGCGACAAGTTTGAGAGTTGGAGAGAGAAGTTAGAGATAGACTGCCTCGGCTTCTTTCTATTTCTATTTAGACCTAGAAAATACTAATAAATCCATTAGCTTCTACAATTTCCATTTCCTAAGGAGTCTGAGCATCGGTCAACGAAACTTTTACAACAAATTCATTCGGATGTCTTTGGTCCGGCGAATGTTCCATCTGCCGGAGGGATGAAATATATGGTCACCTTCACATATGATTTCTCCAGGTTTACAAAAGTTTACTTTACGAAGGAGAAGAGTGAAGTGTTTGGTCACTTCAAACACTATAAAGCATGGGCTAAAAAACTTCATAATTCATCTATTTTAGAGCTCAGATCGGACAATGGTGGTGAATATACATCGAAAGAATTTGAAACCTTTTTACTCGAGGAAGGCATTAGTCATCTATTGACTGTTCCATATTCACCGGAACAAAATGGGGTGTCGGAAAGACTGAATAGAACTCTCACGGAAAGCTCTAGGTCTATGCTCGCAGATAAAAATGTGGATCCGAAATTCTGGGCTGAGGCTCTAAATTGTGCAGTTTATATTAAAAATAGGATAGGATCAAGATCGGTAGAAACAACTCCTTACGAAATCTGGACAGGTACCAAACCAGATGTTAGCCATTTCAAGGTCTTTGGTAGTCAATGCTTTATATTGGATACGTCTAAAGATAGATGGAAAATGGAACCGAAGGGATTACCGTGTATTCTGTTAGGATATGATGATCACTCAAAAGGTTATAGTCTTTGTGTTTGAAAGGCAGAAAATCGTTGTAGCTAGAAACATCATTGTTAAAGATGAACTAGACTCCATAGATTTATTTCAAATGACAGAGAAGCAAAAGCAACAAAAAGTACAAGAGTATGTCATCTTAGATTGCATACAGGAAATTGTCCCGCAGATTCCACAAACTACGGTAATGACTCCTGAGTCAGCCTCTCTCCAAATTCCTCACCAACTTCGGGTCCAGATGGACCCAGAGCAGTCAATACACACGGATCGCAACCAGCCCAATCAGCGCAATGCGCGGCATCCGACGATCTCAGCCTCAAAATTTTCGGGGGAAGAAGATCAAGCAGCCGCCTGCAAGCAAGCTCTCACTTTGCCTACTCGGCAGTCTCGAAGAGCCCTTGACCATCCAAGAGGCCTTCTCATCGCCAGAGCGAAATCACTAAATTGAGGCGGCAAACGACGAAATGAAGTCGATCATGGAGGCTCAAACATGGGAGCTTGTCGACCTTCCTCCAGACCGAAAAGCCATCGGCAGCAAATGGGTATTCAAGGTGAAGTTAAATCCTGATAACACCATTGAACGCTATAAGGCCAGACTTGTGGCGAAGGGGTAGAATCAAAAGGAATGAATCGATTTTGAAGAAACATTTTCTCCGATTGTAAGATTTCCAACAGTTAGGATTTTGCTGTCTCTAGCTGCTATATAAGATATGGAAATACATCAGATGGATGTAAAGACAACCTTTTTGCATTGAGAACTAGAAGAGACCATTTACATGCAACAGCCTGAAAAGTATGTGGAACCAGGAAAAGAGCACTTAGTATGCAAGTTGCTAAAATCTTTGTACGGCCTAAAACAGGCCCCCAGACAGTGGAAAATAAAGCTTGATGAATTCTTGACAAGTCTAGGATTTCAAAAGATAAGTTCTGATCACTCTGTCTACGTTTTAAAGGGTGAAAATGGGATTGTGTATATAGCAGTATATGTAGATGATTTGCTATTAATTAGCTATTCAATGGCTGAAATTAACAAAATCAAAACCGCTCTAAACTCACAGTTCGAGATGAAAGACCTAGGTGAGGCAAAATATACTTTGGGTATCCAGGTAGAGAGGGACAGAAATAGGAAAATAATAAAATTGACTCAAAAAGAGGCTATTGGAAACATGTTGGATGAGTACGGAATGGGGGGGCAAAAGGATGTCTAACTCCAATGGAGTTTCTGCAAAAGTTAGAGGGAGAAGAGACAGAACCAGGTGTCATTGTTAGCGAGTATTTAGACTCGAGGAGAATGATCCTATGACAATAATACCTTATAGACAGATAGTGGGAAGCTTAATATATTTCATGAACTGTACCCGTCCTGACATTGCTGCAACAGTCGGGGTACTGAGCAGGAGTCTAGAAAATCCGAGAAAATCTGATCTTGATGCAGCAAGGAGAGTCTTAAGATATTTGGCAGGAACTAAAGATCTCAAACTCACTCTAAGCGGAGGAGAAGTCAAGCTGCAAACATGGAGTGATGCAAGCTATGGCGACATGCCAAGCCGAAAATCCACCACGGGATTCGTTCTACAAATTGGGAATGGTACTTGCTGTAGGAGCAGCAAACTTCAAAAGGTTACAGCACAATCGACAATGGAGTCATAATATATGGCAGCAAGTTCGGCCCTCAAAGAACTCTTATGGGTAAAATCCATAATACAAAAACTAGGATACATGCAAGTTGGTCCACAGGTGATCTGGTGTGATAACCAGGCTACCATTGCCATTGCTTCTAACCCGAGTCATCACTTCAAAAGCAAGTACATGGATGTACGATTACACTTTGTAAGAGAAAAGGTGTTCTCTAGAGTGATTAAATTATGTTATTTACCAGATGCAAAAATGATTGTTGATATGCTCACTAAAGCCCTTCCTGCTCCTAAGCTGAAGTATTGTTGGGACGCAGTGGGATTAAGTGAATAGCAGAATTGCTGCAGTGCTATACTGACACTCAGCGATAACTCCACCATTTTGAGGTAGTGGGACTGGGTGACTTGCTAATTGCTATATTGCTATACTGCGATGCTGCGCTAGTTTATCACCGCAGCTGCGCCGGGATACTGAGTCTAAAGCTTTAGGGGAGTGTTGTCTTTTTGGAAAGCTTTCAGTCTCAGAGCAGCGCAGCTGCTTTACAGACAAAGCAACGCAGCTGCTATACAGACAGAGCAGCGCAGCTGCTATACAACAGAGCAGCGCAGCTGCTATACAGCAGCGCAGCTGCTATACAGCAGAGCAGCTGCTATACAACAGAGCAGCTGCTATACCATTAAAGATTGGTACCCTAGAGGGTGGGCCCATAACCTGTAACTCTGAGACCTCCATAAGTCCTCAGAGTGGACAGCTTCCAAGAAGCCTCTAGGATAATCCTGACCCCTTTGTGTTAAGCAAAACTAACTGCCACCCTGGCAAACAAAAGCCCTGACAACCTGCACCCCTGTGAAGGCAAGACTCCCCTGAGTCAGTACCAAAAAGAATCTCTGAATTTGCTCCCCTGAGCAGTAAGTTATCGAGGGTCAAAGTTGACCTTTTGTACAGAAGCTCTCTGGGAGAGAGGGTCCTATCTTCTAATTTTTCTAAGTCCTATCTCTCTCACAGACTCTATCTACTGATGTACGGAACCAATCAAAATTGAGTTCCGTACGTCTAGAGAAGACAGGAAGTGAATTAGGTAGATTTACCAAAATGTACTTGACGGACCCAGGAATTGAACCTGGAACCTGCCGTCCGCCAAGTCGGCGTAGCCGTTACCTTTAACCGTTAAGTCTAGAACTAGTGTTACATTACATTGGGTTTGATTACTATATAAATTGTTACACGTAGATTAAATCGTTTAACGGGAAATAGATTCTTAGTACATAGATACCGTTTAATTTAGTACGGAGTACGGTACGGGTACGAAACGGATACCGCGCATTTGTTTCGATAGCGAAACAAATAGCGCGCGTCGAATTTTAGCGGCTAAGATTATAGCCGGTTTTGATCGGACGGCCGTGATAGGTGCCGCGATCACGGAACATGTACTTTTGGCATTTTTCAGCCATCGCCACTTCATGTGACACGTGGCGCGACAATGTTGGATTGCGGCGACTCCGGAGATTGCTGGAACAAATCCGGCTATGACACGTGTCGACAATTTTGCCAAGTTGTACAATGGCCGTATAGAAAGTACACCGGCTGTTGTCCATAGCCTATTTCAGCCATGGATAACTCACGAAAACACCCACATACTACCTCAAAAACAGCTGTGTTTCAGACGACACAGATTACTCCACACCTAAAAAAAAGATCGCAAACTGCACCAATGTGCAGTATATCATATACACTGTAAACTCCTAAAGTTACAGCCAAATCAACCAAGGCATCTAGAAGATATGGGCTCCAGAGTTTCCCGAAAATAGCTGACAACTTCACAAACTAACCACTTAGACTGTTCACAGAATCTTACAGAGATACTGGAATACAATGAAACTTCACACAAATATAGATGATATACCATAAAATGACTCCACAAAATTACACATGAAAGCACCAATCAGAGTGATCACACCAACAGGTCAAAGATGCAGAAAACAGTTTGCCATTACTTTGATTAACTTGACTGCGATCCGTAAAATAATCTAAGTCCTGCAAGTTATACTCAGAGTACGGAGGCATACCAGCCGTACTGTATCTACTCTAATAACCTAACTAGTCAAATGGACAAACCTCTGTTGTACATAATATTTACACCGTACTCTTCGTATGTCAGAAACTAAGCTACCACTAAGCAACCACTAAGCTACCACTATTCTTTAATCATCATTACTTGAAATCTATCCTATTCATATTATCCATAGTTGCGCTAGCTGCGCTGGCTGCGCTTTCCGTACGGATCATAAAAATAGCCGCAACTGCGTTGACTTAACTGCGTCGCAGCTGCTCCGTACCGGCGGCGCCTATTTCAACATTCCGTTTATTTTACATCGGATCGCTTCGCGATCCGCCGTCCATTTGTCATTGCTTGTTCACACCACTCAATGAGTCTTTTACGTAACTTTAATTATCAATCCGTTCGCTCCCCCAATCCATGAATCTATTCAAACCTCCATATTAAATCTAATTAGCAGTTACGCACGAAACTGACTTTTCAAAACAACACCGGCACCTGTACTTTACTGTACAACACAGTATTTTGATTGGTGCCCTACTTCATGTTGGAATTTAAGTATTTTCTAGGTCTAGAGATTGCAAAATAAAAAGCAAATAGTAGATATTGACAGCCTGCCTCTAACTCCTCACTCAAGTCCCCACACTTGTCGCACTCACTGAAGACTGGAGGAGGAGTTAGCCATGGCTGCGTGTGTTGTCTAGAGAGAGACAGGTAGTTGTTTCATTGAGTTTTCTAAAAGGTGGTTTCACGGAGCCAGGATTTGATCCTGGTACCTACCTGCATCAAACCCGCAGTAACCGATAACCTTATCCTAATAGTCTAGGTTATGGGATAGAATATATTGTTTATGATTGTTATATAAATAATAACAATTTGACTAATTCATTTAACGGGAACTATATACATAGTGTATAGAAACAATTGTGTAAAGTACGACGTACGGTACAGCTACGAAATAAATACCGCGCATTTTGTTTGACGTCGGAAAGAATACCGCGCAAGTATTTATGACGGCCACGATTGAAATCCAGTTTCGATCGGACGGCCGCGAAGGATGCCGAGATCGCGGAGTAGGATTTTGGCGGTTTGCGATCACCGCCACATCAAGTGACACGTGGAAAATCTACATTGGATTGTGGCAACTCCGGGGATTACGGAAACCAATCCAGATATGACATGTGTCAACATTTTGGCCATGTCGTACTATGGCTGTACAGAAAGTACACCGGCACCTATACTTTTCTCTACGACACAGTATTTTAATTGGTGCCGTACTTCAGTAGATAGAGTTTTAGAGGGAGATAGGACTTAGAAAAATTTGGCAGATAAGACCCTCTCTCATAGAGAGCACCTTGTATAAATGGCTAACTTTGGGCAGCCATAACTATCAATTTACTTAACCATTTTCACTGATTCTTTTTGCTGTGGACTCGAGGGAGTCCAGGCTATACAAGGGTGTAGTCCATCAAATTTTTTGTCTGCCAGAGTGGCTGCATTTCTAAGGTAGAGTCAAAATGGGTGAATGTGTCCAAATCTCATATTCTAACTTTGCATTCTGTGGTAGAACTGAGCACACACAAATTGTTGTTTCACAGGGGTGAATCTATATTGGGGTTCTGACTGTCAAGGGGTCAGTCACTTGGGTTTATATCAACTTGGAGTCGGCACTATCTAGATTAGCTTCTTTTGGATTTGCATACTCTGAGGGCCAATGGAGGTCTCAGAGTTTCACTTAACACGCGCCTGTACCCGCAAGGCATCATGATACTTACATAACACTCTTAGCAATCTAGTGATTGCCAAGGGTGAACTGCGGTATTTCGCTACAACGGAAGTTTTGCAGAGCTCCCAAGAACGGATCCGCTCCACTAACTCCACTCCTTAGTGAAGTATGTCTCAGTGTGAGCAAAAAATGCTCAAGATATATAACAAAGAAAATGGGGAAAACAAAAACCAAATATATAAGTTAGTGTAGTATATCGTTGGCCGAAAATTGGCCAATAAGATAAGATGTCAACTAACAAATTTATAAATGTAAAGTTATTTATAGATATTTGTAGAAATGTATCTATAAATATATATATTTGAAATATATATATATATATATATATATTTTTTTAATATTTTTGTTTTTTTTTTCTCTAAATAAAAAGAAAATCGAAAATGAAATAAAAACAAACAAGCGAGAAAAGAAAATGAAACAATTTTTAAGTGCAGGAATACTAAGTCGATGGATGACCACTAGGCCCCACGGTCTATTTATTTTCCTTGCAAGAGTTATCTTTATCGAGAATAATCTGAATTTATACTTAAATAAAATGAATCTAAACATAAACAACCGCGAAAGATAAATAAAAACTGAAAATGACAATATGCCGAACACTTATGAGGTTTGAGATAACCAAACTCAAAAGATGCGCAAAAGCCAAATAGAAATAAATACACAATCTCAAGAAATAAAACAACAATTCAATAATCCCAACATGCAACTTCCACACTGATTAAACTTCAGCCACAGCCGGGGAAAGAAGTTTGTGTTGTGAGATCGCGGTCGAAATCCACTCAAAAGAACGAGAAAAGTGAAGGGAAACCGTGTAGGTCTTGGCCGAAGCCGTATAGATTAATATGTAAGGCTTTACAAGATATTGATAATGTAATGGAAAACTAGACGCTTCACGCAAAGGCAGAAAATCACCTCTAAGCTGTCCGGACAATTTTACAAATAAAAAGTTGGCTTCAGAAAATCCTCAATACTGAAAATAAATAAAATGAATAATTCCTGCACTTGAAAATTGTGTACAGGAAATGATCCGAAAAGAACTAAGTAACAAAAACTACGCCTAGCGAAAATAGGCCAATCAGAGTATAGCGTGCTATGTAAGTATTTGCGTCTAGTTTGGATTCAGCCAATAGGAGGCCGAAATCCTATGCCCAACGTTACACAATCTAAAACCTACGGATTAAAACCCTTCCTATCTACATGTGAATGCGTGAACCTCCAAATGGTTCACGACCTTTAAATGTCCAATCACGTCACTTCGTCAGAACTGACAGTCGCTTTGTCTGTCACACGCGTCAACGGTCCAGATGAGAAATTACGAAAATCGTATACTTTGCGTCGACGGTCGAGATGCTCCCTCGCGCCAAATGATTCCAAATTGTCGTCGGCCGAGATTTCGGGAAATGAAAGTAGGTACGGTAGGACCTAAGGTACGATCCTATTTGTAGTCGCGAAAATTCCGAAAAAGGTAAATCGTACGGTTTACGTGAAATCACCAAAGTAGCCGTCGGCCAAAATCGCGGGCGATAGAGGTGGCACGTAAAGATTATTTGCACCGACGTGAATTCGAATATGAGTCCTCGGCGGAAAATCCGAAAAATTAAAAAAGGTACGGCAAGACAGCAAGTACGGTCCAATTTGTGGCCGCGAGAATTGCGGTCAACGTAAGTCCTACGGTCGACGCGAAATACTCAAATCCAGCGTCGACGGAAATCGCGGAAAATATACATCGTACGGTAGGATCGCGGGTACGGTCCAAATCGTCATCCCGGAATTTACGGAAAATGTAGGTTGTACGGTACACGTCGTACAGTTCTGCGAAACCCAAATAACACCCAAATACAAATTAGTGTAGCGGCTGCCCGTCCTAACACCTAAATATAAACAACTAAAACGGCCGACGAGATGCGGTATGACAAAATTCTTGATGGAAAATGCTAATAGTTGTACCACTCCCATGGACTTGAAAAAAGTAGGTGATGGGAGTGTAGAAGGAGTGATGATCTTAGATGATGAGATGAGTCCAGAGGAGGGAGAGTTTACAAAGTCTATCCCTTATAGACAGGCCGTAGGAATTTTAATCTACTTTATGAACTGTACAAGGCCGAACATAGTGGCAGCAGTTGGAATACTCAGTAGGAGTCTTAATGATCCTAGGAAGAGAGACTGGGAGGCAGCCAAGAGAGTAATGAGATATCTGGTGGGAACTAGAGAGTTATGGTTCTCTTTGGGAGGGAAGCACACTGACATCACTACTTGGAGTGATGCCAGCTATGGGGACGCACCTATGAGAAGATGCACTTCTGGGTATATTTTGTATGTTCGGGAAGGTGCATGTTGTTGGAGTAGTAAGCAACAAAAAGTGGTTGCTCAGTCTACTATGGAGGCTGAGTACATGGCCTCTTGTTTTGCTGTAAAAGAGTTGATGTGGGTCAAATCCTTGCTAGAAGAACTCGGGTATATGAAAGAGAGAGTGCATGAAGTGTTTTCTGATAATCAAGCTGCCATTGCAATTGCAGCTAATCTAAAACATCATTTTAACGCTAAGCATATGGACATAAGATTGAGTTTTGTGAGGGAAAAAGTTGAGAATAAGATTGTGAATCTTGTATATAGATCTGATGAGGAAATGGTGGCTGATAGGATGACAAAACCAGTGCCCTCTTCTAAATTGAAATATTGTAGAGAAATATGTGGACTAAAACTGAAGGTAAAATTAGACTAGAAAATAAAAAGAGTGTTGAAATTAATAGATTTCTAGAGTATTTTCTAGGTTTAAATATGTTAGTATAAAAGGAAAAGAAAAGTACGGACAGCCTGCCTCCACCTCCTCTCTCTAGCCCCCATACTTGTTGTAGTCACTGAAGGGTAGAGAGGGTGGTTGATCCATGGCTGCCTTAGTTCAACAGGCAATTATTTTTAGTAGGTTACTAAAAATATACCTGACGGATCCGGGATTCGATCCTTGTACCTACCGTTCATCAAGTTGGCCGATAGCGGTTTGCTTTATCCTATTAAACTAGAACCATTGCTAAATGCTATTCTATGTGATAAAAATATATGTATTTAGGAGAGAACAAATTCATTTAACTGAAACTCTATACGGCATGCATAGATACAGTTTTATAAAGTACGAAGTACGATACTACTTTGAAACGGATAACGCGCATTTTGTTTCGACAGCGAAACAAATATTGCGCAAGTATTTATAACTGCTGAGATTACATTTCAAGTCAAATCCAATGGCGCACATCATCACCGGAATCCCAGAATGGTCACTTTGGCAATGAGTGACGTGGCATGACCTGGCGCCATGTGGAGAGATAACATTCGGTCACGGGAATTTCGAGGAACGTACGGACGAGTGGAAAATGGACACGCATCCGCTTAATGGCCTTGTCGTACAAAGGTCGTACAAAAAGCACATCGGCAGTAGTACTTTTATGTACTGTACATTATTCATAATCGTTTGTACAGTTAGTAGATAGGGGTTGTGAGAGGGAGCTATGACTTAGAAAAATCTTGTAAATGGTCTTCTCTCTCTTTGAGAGGCTGTATAAATTGGCATTTTTGTCAGCTTATAACTTATCGCCTGGTTGGGCGTTTTCATAAATTCTTTTTCCTACGGATTGAGGGGAGTCTACGCTGCACAAGGGTGCAGTCAGATTGTCTGCTTGTCTTCTTGGGTTGTAGTGGATGCCATTGAAAATGGGTTAGTTAATAACTATCTAGAGGCTTTCGTACTCTGTAGTCCAATGGAGGACACATAGTTTCATCTTCAATAGATCTGGGTTTATCGATTGGGAAGCCATGATGATGGGGCTTTGTGCCAAAAACGATACTGGGGTATTGTCTGTGGACAAGTGAAACGTCCACCTTAGGGAACTCCACCAGGGTTTGGTGGAATAAGGTTTTTAGCAGCAACCTCTGCTGCAGCAGAGGAGGCAAATGATGGGGACAGTAGTGTGTCCAAAAAAGGGAAGCACTTAAATGTGTTATTTATATTAAGAACAGAATTGCTTCTAGACCTGTTAGCACTACACTTTATGAGCTTTGGACAGGAGAAAAACCTGATGTTAGTCACTTTAAGATATTTGGGAGCAAGTGTTTGTTGATATTTGTGTATTTTCTAAGTCTGTTTTAGAATAGAAAAAAGAATAGGCGGTCTGCCTCTAACTCCCTTCTCCAAGCCCCCACACTTGTAGTAACTGAAGGTTTGGATAGGGAGTTAGAGTCATGGTTGCGTAGGTCTTATAAAGAGACAGGGGTAGAAACTAGTAAATTTACCAAAAAGGTGGCTGACGGACCCAAGGCTTGATCTTGGTACCTACGGTTTGACAAACCTAGTAGACGTTAGCTTTATCCATTAAGTCTTAGACTACTGATGAATTATACAGGGTTTGATAGTTATATAAACGTTTACAAATAGGATATTTCGTTTAACTAATACATGGTACAGTAGAACATATAACAAGTTGTGTACTATAGTACCGCACAAAATAAATGTTGCGAACATTCATTTCAACGGCAAATATTCAATCCGGACTTCATCGAACAGTCGTGATAGGAGCCGATATCGCGGAAAGGGTATATTGGCGTTTTCCGGAAGTCGCCACTCCGGATAACACGTCGCAGCATCGTATAGGTTTTTCAGAATCTTCGGGGAGTAAGACAACAAATCCGGATGTGACATATATCACTGTTTTGGCCATGTAGAACCGCTACCATACATAAAGTACTCTGGTACTTGTACTTTTTATACGGTACGGTCCCATGATTGGACCGTAATTTAGTAGAAGGGGTTTTAGATAGGAAATAGGACTTAGAATTTTTGGTAAGTAGTCGCCTCTCTCCCAGAGAGCATCTGTATAAATAGGCAAACTTTGCCATTTAATTAAAATTTACTCGGTTAACCAAATTTAGTGATTTTTTTTGCTGCAGACTCAAGGGAGTCCACGCTACAGAGGAGTGCATTTGGTCAAAGTTTTTGCCTGCCAGGGTGGCTGCATTTCTAAGGGAAAGTAAAATTGGGTGAATGTGTCCAAAACTCATATTCTAACTTTGCATTCTGTGGTGGAACTGAGCACACAGAAAGTCATATTTCACAGGGGTGAAGTTGTATTGGGGTTTTGATTGTGAAGGGGTCAATCATTTGGGTTTGTATCAACTTGGAGTCCACACTAACTAGATAAGCTTCTTGAGAGCTGCCTACTCTGAGGACTATAGAGGTCTTAGAGTTTCAGTGTTTTATTTTAGATACTTCACAAGATAGATTGAAAATGGAGGCTAAAAGCTTACCTAGGATTTTCATGGGGTATGATGATAATGCGAAAGGGTATATAGTTTTTGTATTTGAGAAACAAAAAGTGATTATTTAGAGGAATATCCATATTAAAGATGAACTCGATTCGGTTGACTTATTTAAAGTGTCAGATCAACCGGGAAGGAAAAACATAAATATGTTATTTTTCACCATACGCAGCGAGTCTACTTTCCATCGGCAGGTGGGAAACCTCTTCTTTCAATTCCTCCGGTGTCTTCACAAAATGCTTCACAACAAGTTACAACTCAGGCGGAAGGAACTGCTACACAATTAGTACCAGCTCAAGTTACGGTTTAAACAAAACAGAAAAATCAGAGGATGCCCACGATTTCAGCCTCAAAATTTCCAGGGGAAAAGAGATCTAGCAGCCGTCTGCAAGCAAGCTCTCACTTTACTTTTTTTGTAGCTATAAAGGAGCCTCTAAAAATTTAAGAGGTTTTTTCATCACCCAAGAGAAATGAGTGGATCGAGGCAAGAAACGATGAAATGAAGTCTATTATAGAGGCACAAACATGGGAGCTACTGGATCTTCCTCCAAACAGAAAAAAGCGATCGGCAACTGATTGGTATTCAAGGTGAAGCTGAACTCGAACAACACCATTAAAAGGTAAAAGGCCAGACTCGTGGCCAAAGGGTATAATCAAAAAGAAGGTATTGACTTTGGAGAAACCTTCTCTCTTGTTGTCAGCTTTTCCACAGTCAGAACTTTGCTAGGTCTATCAGCGATAGAGAATATGGAAATACAACAAATGGATGTTAAAACGACCTTTTTGCATGGAGAGTTAGAAGAAACCATTTACATGAAGCAACTTGAAATGTATGTAGAAAAAAGAAAGGAAGAATTAGTGTGTAAATTGATGAAATTTTTGTATGGGCAAAAATAAGCCCCGCGACAATAGAATTTAAAGTTAGATGAGTTTTTGACTGGGCTAGGTTTTAAGAGAATTAGCTCAAATCATTTTGTATATGTCTTACAAGGAGAGGATGGGACACTATACATTGTTGTATATGTGGATGACTTATTATTAATAAGTAAGTCAATGGATTAAGGTATAGGTTTGTGATGAAGGACCTTGGTGAGGCCAAGTATATTTTAGGAGTACAGGTAGAAAGGGACAGAAATGTTGAAATTCATAGATTTCTATAGTATTTTCTAGGTTTAAACATGTTAGGAAAAAGAAAAAGGACAGGCAGCCTGCCTCCACTCCTTTCTTTAGCCCCCATACTTGTTGTAGTCACTGAAGGATAGAGAAGGTGGTTGATCCATGGCTGCCTTAGTTCAACACGTAGTTATTTTTAGTTTACTAAAAATAGTCCCGACGGACTCGGGATTTGAACCCGAAACCTGCGGTTCGTAGTTGGCCGGTAGTGGTCAGCTTTATCCTACTATACTAGGACCAATGCTAAGTGCCATAGGGTATGATACATATATATACATTTAGGAAGTAAGAAATCCATTTAATTAGAACTAGATACGGCGTGCATAGATACAGTTTTAGTACGACATCCTTTTTAGTATGAATACCTCGCATTTGTTTGACAGCGAAACAAATATCTCGCAAGTAATTATAACGGTTAAGATAACGTCTCATTACGAACCCGACGACGCACGTCATCGCCGAAATTCCGGAGTGGTCACCTTGGCGTTTTGTGACGTGGCATGACATGGAGCCACGTGGAGAGATGACATTCGGTCATAGGAATTCCGAGGAATGTACGGACAAGTAAAAAGCAGACACGCGTCGACTTAATAGTCTTGTCTTACATAGGCCGTATAAAAGGTACACCGGCAGCAGTACTTTTTGGTACGGTACAATAATTTGATTTGTCCGTACTTCTGTAGATAGAAGTTATTAGAGGGAATCAGGACTTAGAAAAATATTGGTAGGTAGTCACCTCTCCTTTGAGAGTTTGTACAAATTGGCATTTTTAGTGCCTCATAACTTATCGGCTGGTTGGCCGTTTTCAGTGATTCTTTTTGCTACGGACTCAGGGGAGTCCAAGCTGCACGGGGGTGCAGTCAAATTGTCAGTTTGCTTTCTTGGACAGCAGTGGTTGTGGCTTAAAGTGGGTTAGTTAAATACTATCTAGAGGCTTCCTGTATTCTGTAGTCCAATGGAGGACACAGAATTGCAAGAAACAAAAGACTGATTAAGTTGACTTAGAAAGAAACAATAGGTAACATGCTAGAAAAATTTGAAATGAAAGATGTAAAGGGATATGTAACTCTTATGGAATTTAGACAAAAGTTAGAAGGAAGTGATTCAGATTCAGGCATTATGGTGTGTGAGAGTCTAAAGACAGGGGAGGAAGAGTTTATGGCTTCAAGTCCATATAGACAAGTAGTTGGAATTCTTATATATTTTATGAACTATACGAGACCTGATGTTGCAGCAGCTGTGGGAGTTTTAAGTAGAAGTCTGCAAAATCCTAAAAAGGCAGACTGGGAAGCAGCAAAAAGGGTGTTGAGATATCTTGCAAGTACTCAAAATCTTAAGTCCGTACTTGAGGGAGGAAAAGTGAAAAAATACAGACGTGGAGCGATGTTAGCTATGTGGACATGCCAAGCGGGAAATCTACAACCGACTTCGTTTTGAAGATTGGAGACGGAACTTGCTGCTGGAGTAGCAAATTATAAAAGGTAACAGCTCAATCCACAATGGAGTCAAAATAAATGGCAGTAACTTGCGCCCTCAATGAGCTCCTATGGGTCAAATCCATTTTACAAGAACTTGGGTACATACAAACAGGTCCTCAGGCTATTTAGTGTGACAACCAAGCAGCCATTGCAATTGCATCTAACCCAGCCATCACTTTAAGAGCAAACACATGGATGTTAGATTCTACTTTGTCAGAAAAAAAAAGTACTTGGAAAAGTCATTGAATTGTGCTATTTACCAGATAAAAAGATGGTGGCTGTCATGTTAACAAATGATCTTCCTGCTCCTAATTTACAGTTTTGCAGAGAGGCTATTGGACTAAGTGAGTAACTGGGTCGAAAGATTTAGGGGAGTGTTGAAAATTAGAAATCTTTTTTTCAGTAGATAGTGTTGTGAGATGAGACTGAAATAAATACAATATTTTCTAAGTAGTCTTTAGTAATTACCTTAATTAGTGTTACAATAGCAAAAGTACAATAGAGTGTATTGTATTTTTACAAGTGTTGTTCTACGACCACCGGTGCAAGTGGAGGAGCAGCAGTAGTAGTAGAAGTAGACATGATAGACTCTCAGAAGCTATCAAGAATCCTACCAAATAGTTGTTTTCAAGTGCTCACCAATTCTTACATAAGGATCCAAACCTCTCAAAAATCTATCAGAATACAGAGTAGCATAAACACTGACAACTCCCAAAGTTTCAACACAATTGACCCGACAACACTCAAGATATAATACTCAAAAGTTTCCCAAAAATTGTCTGCAGTTTTACTACTTGGAAGTCTGGATACAAGATATGTTATGAGTCCTAAGTCTTATACTTGTGTTGAACAAGCAACACCTGTGTACTTGAGAGGTACGTCAAACCACCAAGCTACCACTAATCTGTCAAGCTACCACTGAGCTATCACTAAGCTACCACTGAGTTACCCACTAAGTTACCACTGAGTTACCCACTAAGTTGAGTAGAATCGTATCTATCGCAGTTGCTCTATCCTGTACAGAATCACATTAAGAATATCAGACGATGCGTTGTCCGTACGGACCATATCAAATATAATCGTGGTTGCGTTGTCCTGTTTGTGTTGCAGCCTTGCTGCTGCGCTGCTTTGCTGCTGCGCTACTCTGCTATATAGCAGTTGCGCTCCTCTGCTGTATAGCAGCTGCGGTGCTCTGTTTGTATAGCAGCTACGTTGCTGCGCTGAGACCGAAAGCTTTCCAAAAATACGCACACTTGTCCATTTACAATACCCCAGTATCATTTTTCGCACAAAGCCTCTGTCATCATGGCTACCCAATAAATGAACCCAGATCCATTGAAGATAGGCACCCTAGAGGGTGGGCCCATAACCGGCAATTCTTTGTCCTCCATTGTACTACAGAATTCAGAAAGCCTGTAGGCAGTGTTAACTAGCCCTCTTTCAACTACAACCACTACTGATCAAGCAAGCAAATTTTCATTTTAACTGCACCCGTGTGCAGTCTGGACTCTTGTGAGTCCACAACAAAAAGAATCCATGAAAACGCCTAACTAGGCGATAAGTTATGAAGCGGCAAAAATGCCAATTTATACAAACTCTCAAAGAGAGAGGCAGGTGCATACTAAAATAATGCTAAGTTCCAAACACCTCTCACAACCCCTATCTACTACAATACGATCGAATCATATGAATGTACAGTACAAAAAGGTACTACGCTCGATGTCGTTTTTGTATGGCGTATGTACGATAAGGCCATTGAGTGGATGCATGTTTCCTTTTTACTCGTCTTTATGTCCCCGGGATTTTCGCTTCCAAATGTTATCTCTCCACGTGGCGTGTTTGAAAACCGCCAAAGTGACCATTCCGCGAGACGACATGTGCCGTTGGATCAAGAACGACTTTTGATGTTAGCCGTTGAAACAAATGTCCGATTCATTTGTTTCGTGCGAGATCATGTTTGCACTATATATTAACTAGTTCTATGTCCCTTCATTCGTATTTCGGTTAATCAAATTAGAGATCAAGACATAGTTTAAATAAATATCTCACACTATGTAATTTAAAGAACTCCTACGACAGACCGATTAGAGCTAACACCTACACCTCCCTTTGCCAATCGGAGGTTCGAGTCCTGCCGTACTCAACCTTTTGTTAAAAGTTACTTATGTCACTCTTTAGTCCTGCCTATGGAGCTTAGGCAGCCATAGCTCCACCACTCTATCTCTCCTTCAATGACTACAATAAGTATGGGGGCTGGAGAGAAGAGGTGGAGGTAGACTGCCTACAATTTTCTTTTCTTTTTTTACTAATCTATTTTGACCTAGAAATACTCTATAAATCTAGTTATTTCAACACAGCTCATACGAAGACTCTATGATAACCTTGACCCCTTTGCGTTTCCACAAGAATAAATGCCACCCTGAAAGACAAAAACTCTTACCACCTTCACCCTTGTAAAGGCAAGACTCCTGTGAGTGGATAACGAAAAGAATCTCAGAATTTGCTCCCTTGAGCAATGAGTTATGGTGGGTCAAAGTTGACCTTTTGTAAAGAAGCTCTCTCAGAGAGAAGCGGCTACCTACTAAATTTTTCTAAGTCCCATCTCCCTCTAAAACTCTATCCACTGATGTACGACACCAATCGCAATACTGTGTCGTATAGAAAGGTGTTGAATTCACTGATTTAGGGAAGGTATTTTCTAGGTCTTAAATTAGGTTAAATAATTAAAAGACAAAGCACAAGCAACCTGCCTCCACCTTCTCTCTCTAGCCCCCATACTTGTTGTAGTCACTAAAGGAGAGAGAGGGCGGTTGAGCCATGGCTGCCTCAGCTCCATAAGCAAGACTAAAGAGTGACCTAAGTCACTGTCAACAAAAAGGTTGAGTCCGGCAGGACTCGAACCTCCGACCGGCAGAGCGAGGCGTAGCCGTCAGCTCTTACCGGTCTGTTGTAGTGGTTCATTAGGATACATAGGGTTTGATAGCTATTTAAACATTAGCAAGATCGTTAATTCGTTCAACGGAATAATAAATTAAGAACATAGAAACTAGTTAAGTTTTAGTGCGCACGAATCAAATGTACGAGACATTTGTTATTTTGGACGGCGAACATTAAAAACCGGTTTTTTATTTGACGGCCCACATCTTCGCCGGGATCCCTATATGGCTGTCTTGGCGGTTTTTGGACGTCACATGACCTGTTGACTCGTGGCAAGAAATCATTGGGAAGCGGGAATCCCAGGGAGCATGAGGACAAGGTTAAGGGAGACAAGCGTCCCCTCCATAGCCTTGTCGTACACAGGCCGTACAGAAAGTACATGGCCCTAATACCTTTTTCTACTGTAAAGTCTTTTGATTGGTTTGTACATCAGTACATAGAAGTTGTGAGAGGGTTTTAGAACTTAGAGGATTGAGGAGGTAGCCGCCTCTCTCCTAACAAGCTTGTATAAATGTTGGCATCTTTGCCACCTGATAATTAATTGCGTGGTTGGGCATTTTCAGTGATTCTTTTTGCTATGGACTTAGAGGAGTCCAGACTGCTCAAGGGTCCAGTCAGATTTTCTATCTGCTTGCTTGGGTAGAAGTGATCCAAATTGAAAGAGGGCTAGCCAAAAGCTATCTAGAGGCTTCCTACATTTAGTGTTCTAATGGGGGACACAGAATTGCAGGTTATGGGCCCATCCTCTAGGGTGCCCATCTTTAACAGATCTGGGTTCATTTACTAGGAAACCATGATGACAGGGGCATTGTGTGAAAAACGATACTGGGGTATCGTCAGTGGACGAGTGAAACGTCCATCTCAGGGGACTCCACCAGGTTTTGATGGATTCAGGTTTTCTTTAGCAGCATTTGCTCTAACGGAGGAGACAGACGATGGGGACAGCAGTGTGTTTGAAAAGGGGAAAGGAAAGGAGACACCTCGCACTCCTATTGCCATGGCACTTGGAGTGGTGGTCGTGAAGACCGAGGAAAACAATATTAAAATGTGGGAGTACACCAACATGAATGCCAAGCATGTCATTCTGAGGCACCTCACCCTAGCTTTGGCGACCTCTCATCTTCACATCTTGAAGGCCGAGGAGTTGTGGATTACTTTAGTGGAGATCTATGGAGTTGGTACCATTCAAGAGCTCTAGCTGGTGGAGCAAAGTTTGGGGAGTTATACTTACAAAGGAAGGAAGATGTTAGATTACTGTAATGATCTCTCTTGCTTTTATATGGAGATGGAGAGTGCAGGATGGGAAAGGCACAATGAAGATGAAAGTTTACACTCTCATCATGAAGTTGCCTGAGGAGTAAGAAAACATAGTGTACCAAGTGCAAGAAATGGATGATAGCTCTTGGAAGTGGAACACAGTGGTCCGAATGATACTCATTCAGGAGAACACCTTCGAGATTTCGCAGAGGAGGAAAGAGCATTCAAGCTCTAGCTGCCGGAACAGACCGGTGGAGGAAGTACCCGAAGAAGCCGTACAACATCTTCAAAGGGGATCAATCTGGTGAACCCATGCCTCTAAAGGGTCTTTGCCATTTCTGCAAAAAGCCAAGACACTTCATAGCTGATTGCATTAAGCAGTCAAAGTCGAGGCTTCAAAAAAACCGAGGAGGGGGTTCTTCCGGAGAGAAGAAGAACGCACTTGTGGTCACACGAGTAAAAGGAGAGACTGAGGAGGACAAGTCTTCTAGGGAGGAGGATGGGGAAATTCTCCTAGACAAAAATTTGGAAGAGAAGGAGATTCCTCGAAAACAGAAGTGTGCCATTAGAGCCATTCGGGAAGCTCTAAAGGAAGGATGGATCATCAATTCAGGTGCATCTGTGCATATGTGTCGGGACTGGCACCTCTTCACTAAGCTAAGAAAGATCCCTACTCTAGAAATACAGTATGGGGATGAGAGAGTAGTTACCACAGATCTAGTGAACTTTTTAGATCTAAAAGTTTTAG
Organism: Zygnema cylindricum; assembly: GCA_037447655.1. Lineage (NCBI taxonomy): Eukaryota > Viridiplantae > Streptophyta > Zygnematophyceae > Zygnematales > Zygnemataceae > Zygnema > Zygnema cylindricum. Next base: position 148,695 of record JBBHKE010000159.1, on the reverse strand, counting down.
TGGTGGGTAAGACTTCCATACCCACCTTCTCAGATGTGCTCTACATTCCTCAGATGAGTAAAAATCTTATGTCTACTTCTGTATTAGATGACAAGGATTTTGATACCTTTACTTAAATTGGAGTATTTGCAGCTAAGTACGGAAATGAAGTCCACTTCACAACAGATAAGGGTAGCTAAGGAATGTTTAGGCTTAACCAAAGTAATGAAAAAAAATGTGCTTACTATGGTGGTGTCCTTGTTGTTTTTGGAAAGCTTTCAGTCTCAACAGACGGAGCAGCGCAGTAGCACGACAGCGCAGCAGCAGATTAGTGCAGCAGCAGAGCAATGCAGCAACGCAGCTGCTATGTAGACAGAGCTGCGCAGCAGGAGAGCAATGCAGCAGCGCAGCTGCTATGCAGACAGAGCAGCGCAGCAGCTAAGCTGCGACAGAAACAGGACAACGCAACTGAGGTCACTTTGGATATGATTCGATACGGACAACGGAGCTGCGATTGATACGAATCAAGTCAACGGATCTCAACTTAGTGGGTAGCTCAACGGTAGGTCAATGGTAGCTTAGTTGTAGCTCAGTGGTAGCTCAATGGTAGCTTAGTGGTAGCTCAGTGGTAGCTTAGTATTAGCTTTGCAACTTGACGTACCTCTCAGGTACACTAGTATTACCGGTGCAACACTAGTATAAGACTTAGGACTCATAACACATGATGTATCCAGACTTCCAAGTAGTAAAACTGCAAACAGTTTTTGGGAAACTTTTGAGTATTATATCTTGAGTGTTGTCGTGTCAATTGTACTAAAACTTTGGGAGTTGTCAGTGTTTGTGTTGCTCTATACTGTGATGGAGTTTTGTGAAGTTTGGATGCGTGTATAAGATTTGGTGAGCACTTGTAAATAACTGTTTGGTAAGATTTTTGATAGCTTCCTGAGAGTGTATCATGTCTACCTCTACTACTACTGCTGCTCCTCCACCTGCACCGGTGGTTGTAGAACAAAAGGTTATGGTCCCACTATCAAGAATTCCTATCTTTTCCGGGGAAAAGTATGTTTAGTGGGCGGATATGGTGGAGACACATTTTGAGAATGTCAAGATTTTAGATATATTGGATGGTTCGCAGGATGAATCTGATCCGTCATGGTCTATGAAAAATATGCAGGCTCGTTCTATTCTGAAATTATTTATATCTGAGGACTTAGCTATGTCTCGGATAAAAATTAAAAAAACAATAGATATCTGGAAATCTCTTAAAAATGATTATGAAAAGGCTAATGTCTAAGAAGAGCTTCTATTGGCTGGAAAAATTTGGGACTATAAGTACTATGGCGGTACAATGGCTGAATATTTTAACAAATTGCGTATCCTTGTAGATGAACATGCTTGTGCACGTGGGGTGTTTCCTCCGTTTAATAGGCAGCTTTGCTCATGAGAGGTCTCCTTCGTAGTATGAATGGAGCATGTGACATGCTCAAACAAAAAGATAAAGCTGGTTGGACTTTACAGTTAGCCATCAATATTTTACTAGAGGAGGAAGCCACATCTAATATTATCAATGTTGAGCAAGTAGAGGCTTTTAATTCAGACATTCGGAGGAAAGATCAGTTCAATCAGCAACGTAATCAGCTTAACGAGTTCAGATAGTTTAATCAGGGTGGAAATAGACAATCCACAAATACCTGTTTTTATTGTAGTGAGAGAGGTCATGGATACAAATTCTGTCTTAAACTTAAACAAGCTAGCGATACAGATATATACAGGCTGGGATGGCAACAAAGTCAGTTTTACAAAACCTTCACGGTGCCTACACCTCGTGGAAATGCACTGTTTTGAGCTTCTTCATCACTCCAAACGAGACTTTGACAGTTTCTCAGAAAGACGACACGGATCTACTCGCTATGGCGGCATCAATGGAGGGCGCGAAGGACCCTGGATGGATAATGGATATAGGAGCGTTAGCCCACATGTGCTAGAACAAGGCCATCTTCAACAATCTGAAAGCAACGCCGCAAAAAAAAATTTATCATGCTTGTGGAATGACTGTCCAGACTCGTGCTGTGGGTGATATGTCCTTACTAGTTGATGCAGAAGGAAAAACAATTGAAAGGACTCTTCACAATGTCTTATTTGTGCCTAACTTTAAGAAAAATCTGTTTTCTACGTTGTTGGTAGAGAGTAAAGGCTTTGAGGTCAATTTAAAAAATGGTCGGCAGGTTGTTAGCAAAAATGGCAAGGTTGCAGTTACAACTACTAAAGATAGTAGCAAGATGTACCGTATGGATATGGCTAATACCAAGGAGAATGATGATCTGTACTCCGGTGCTTTGCACTCAAATGAGTTGTGGCATAAAAGATTAGGCCATTTAAACTATGATAGTTTGTGAAAAATGGTCCTTGCTTGCAAAATAGAGGGTGTATCAATCACAGATCAGCCGGTCAAAACATGTGATGGTTGCGCTTTAGGCAAAATCCACAGACTGCCATTTCCTAAGGAGTTTGAGCATCGGTCAACAAAACTTTTACAACAAATCATTCAGATGTTTTTGGTCCTACGAAGTTTCCTTCTGCCAGGGGGATGAAATATATGGTCACATTTACAGATGATTTCTCTAGGTTTATAAAAGTTTACTTCATGAAGGAAAAGAGCGATGTGTTTGGTCACTTCAAACACTATAAAGCATGGGTTGAAAAGCTTCATAATTTACCTATTTTGCAGCTCAGATCGGACAATGGTGGTGAATATACATCAAATGAATTTGAATCCTTTTTACTCGAGGAGGGAATAAGTCATCTATTGACTGTTCCATATTCACCGTAACAAAATGGGGTGTCGGAGAGATTAAATAGAACTCTCACGGAGAGCTCTAGGTCGATGCTTGCGGATGAAAATGTGGATCCAAAATTTAGGGCTGAGGCTCTCAATAGTGCAATTTATATTAAAAATAGGATAGGATCAAGAAGGGTAAAAACTACTCCTTACGAGATCTGGACAAGTAGCAAACCGGATCTTAGCCATTTCAAGGTCTTTGGTAGTCAATGCTTTATCTTGGATACGTCTACAGATAGATGGAAAATGAAACCAAAGGGATTACCGGGTATTCTGTTAGGATATGATGATCACTCAAAAGGTTATAGAGTCTCTGTGTTTGAGAGGCAAAAAATTGTTGTAGCACGGAATATTATTGTAAATGATGAGATTGACTCCATAGATTTATTTCAAATGACAGAGCAACAAAAGCAGCAAAAAGTACAGGAATATGTCATTTTATATTGCATGCAAGAAATTGTCCAGCAGATGCAAAATTCTCTAGTAGTGACTCCGGAGTCCGCCTCTCTACAAGTTCCTCAACAAGTTCAGTTCCAACCGGAACAACAGCGGTCAATACACACAGATCGCAACCAGCGCAATCAGCGCAATGTGCGGCATCCAACGATCTCAGCCTCAGAATTTCCGGGGGGAAGAAGATTCAGCAGCCGCCTACAAGCAAGCTTTCACTTTGCCTACTCGGCAACCTCAGGGAACCCTTGACCATCCAAGAGGCCTTCTCATCACCGGAGCGGAATCACTGGATCTAGGCACCAAACTACGAAATGAAGTCTATCATGGAGGCTCAAACATGGGAGCTTGTGGACCTTCCTCCGGATTGAAAAGCGATCAGCAGCAAATGGGTATTCAAGATGAAGTTAAATCGCGATAACACCATTGAAGGCTATAAGGCCAGACTTGTGGCAAAGGTTTGCAATCAAAAGGAAGGAATCGACTTTGAAGAAACATTTTCTCCGGTTGTAAGATTTCCGACAGTGAGGATTTTGGTGTCCCTAAGTGCTATAGAAGATATGGAAATTCATCAGATGGATGTAAAGACGACCTTTTTGCATGGAGTACTAGAAGAAACCATTTACATGCAGAAGCGTGAAATGTATGCAGAACCAGGAAAAGAGCACTTAGTATGCAAACTGTTAAATTCCTTTTGCCCCTAGGCAATGGAATCTGAAGCTTGATGAATTCTTAACTAGTCTAGGATTTCAAAGGATAAGTTCTGATCACTCTGTCTACATTCTAAGATTTTAAAATGGGATTGTGTATATAGCGGTGTATGTAGATGATTTACTGTTAATTAGCAAATTAATGACTGAAATTAACAAAATCAAAACTGCTCTAAACTCACGGTTCGAGATGAAAGACCTCGGTGAGGCAAAGTATATTTTGGGTATCCAAGTAGAGAGGGACAGAAAAAAGAAAGTAATAAAATTGACTCAAAAAGAGGCTATTGGAAACACGTTAGATGAGTATGGAATGCGGGAGGCAAAAAGATGTTTAACTCCAATGGAGTTTTGGCAGAAGTTAAAGGGAGAAGAGACAAAACCGGGTGTCATTGTTAGCGAGTATTTAGAGTCAGGGGAGAATGATCCTTTGACACTAATACCTTTTAGACAGATAGTGGGAAGCTTAATATATTTCAGGAATTGTACCCGTCCTGACATTGCTGCAGCAGTCGGGGTACTGAGCAGGAGTCTAGAAAATCTGAGAAAATCTGATCTTGATCCAGCAAGGAGAGTCTTAAGATATTTGGCAGGAACTAAAGATCTCAAACTCACTCTAGGTGGAGGAGAAGTCAAGCTGCAAACATGGAGTGATGCAAGCTTTGGCGACATGCCAAGCCGAAAATCCACCACGGGATTTGTTCTACAAATTGGGAACGGGACTTGCTGTTGGAGCAGCAAACTTCAAAAGGTTACAGCAGAGTCGACAATGGAGTCAAAATATATGGCAGCAAGCTCGGCCCTCAAAGAACTCTTATGAGTAAAATCCATGTTACAAGAATAGGATACATGCAGAATGGTCCACAGGTGATCTGGTGTGATAACCAGGCTGCCATTGTCATTGCGTCTAACCCAAGTCATCACTTCAAAAGCAACAACATGGATGTAAGATTACACTTTGTAAGAGAAAAAGTTTTCTCTAGAGTGATTAAATTATGTTATTTGCCATATGCAAAAATGATTGTTGATATCCTCCCTAAAGCTCTTCTCGCTCCTAAGCTAAAGAATTGCAGAGACGCACTGGGACTAAGGTAATAGTTGAGTTGCTATACTGCTATGCTACGATACTGCGCTAAGTCCAACATTGAGACGTAGTGGGACTGGGTGATTTGCTAATTGCTATACAACTATGCTGCGATGCTGCGCTAGTTTGTCATCGCAGCTGCGCCGGTATACTGAGTCTAAAGCTTTAGAGGAGTGTTGTTTTTGGAAAGCATTCAGTCTCAGCAGAGAGAGCAGCGCAGCAGCAGAGCAGTGTAGCTGCAGAGCAATGCAGCAGCTCAGCTGCTATGCAGACAGAGCAGCGCAGCAGCAGAGCAATACAGCAGCGCAGCTGCTATGCAGATAGAGCAGCGCAGCAGCTAAGCTGCGACACATACAGTACAACGCAGCTGCGGTCACTTTGGATATGATTCAGTACAGACAACACAGCTGCGATTGATACGAATCTAGTCAACGGATCACAACTTAGTGGGTAGCTCAGTGGTAGCTCAATGGTGTTTTAGTGGTAGCTCAGTGGTAGCTTAGTATTACCTTGGCAGCTTGACGTACCTCTCAGGTACACTAGTACTGCCGGTACAACACTAGTATAAGACTTAGGACTCAGAACACATGATGTATCCAGAATTCCAAGTAGTAAAACTGCAGACAATTTTTGGGAAACTTCTGAGTATTATATCTTGAGTGTTGTCCGGTCAATTTTAGTGAAACTTTGGGAGTTGTCAGTGTTTCTGCTGCTCTATACTGTGATAGAGCTTTATGAACTTTGGATGCGTGTATAAGATTTGGTGAGCACTTGTAAACAACTGTTTGGTAGGATTCTTAATAGCTTCTTCAGAGTGTATTACTTCTACTTCCACTACTAGTGCTGCTCTTCCACCTGCACCGGTGGTTGTAGAACATCAGTCCTGAGTTTGATGATCTGGCATAAGCGGTTGGGGCATGTGCATTTTGATAGGCTAAGGGATATGAAGAAGCTGGGTGTAGTAGAAGGCATTCAGTTTGTGGATAATGAAATGATGGATGATTGTAGTGGCTGTGCTAAAGGTAAGGCTCACAAACTTCCCTTTCCCAAAACTGCCACATATAGAGGTGAGAAAGTACTAGATCTGGTTCACACAAATATCTGGGGACCAGCAAGAGTACCTTCGCTTCTGGGGAAGAATTATATGCTGACAATTACTGATGATTGGTCCAGATATTCTAGAGTCTACTTCCTTAAAACAAAGTCTGAAACACCAAAGTACTTCAAAGAATACCAAGTTTGGAGTGAAAAGTTGCACGGAACCCCCATTAAGAGAATAAGAAGTGATAATGGGGGAGAGTACACCTCTGACCAGTTTGAGGAATATTTGAGAGATGAGGGAGTTCATCATCAGAAAATTGTACCGAATAATCTATAAAAAAATGGGGTAGCTGAGAGGTTGAATTGGACTTTGGGAGATAGTGTGTGTAGCATGTTGGCAGATAAGAAAATAGGAAGAAAATTTTGGGCAGAAGACATGAACTGTGCTAACTACATTAAGAATAGAGTCCTCACTAGAACAATTAAAGGAATGACACCCTATGAGAGACGGGTTGGAAGGAAACCGGATATCTCTCACTTTAAAGTATTCGGTAGCCAAGTTTATAGTCTTGACACATATAAGAAAAAGTGGAAACTAGATGCTAAAGGAAAACCGGGATATTTTGTGGGATACGATGAGGATGTCAAGGGATATAGAGTCTATGACTTAGGTAAACAAGATATCATTCTGGTAAAGCACCTAGTTGTCATGGATGAACGGAAGGCATTTGATCACTTCAAATACACTAAAATAATCAGAATCTGTTTTGAGTCTGAAACCGTGGATGACTTAGATCTTCCCAAAAAGGACACAAGTGAAAACGTGATTGCAGATTCAGAAGAGATCCAAGATGGGGGAGATATACCGGAATATCCTCATATTTTTACACACTCTGAGGAGAGAGAGGAAGAGGAGCCAGAATCGGTTTCCATGGATAGAGGAGTTGATGAGATAGTACAGAGGAATCTAAGACTTCCCTCCATTCTAGCTTCGGACTTCGAGGGAGGACGGAGGAGCAGCAAAAGACTACAAGATAAACAGGCTGCTCACAAGGTAACAAAGCTATCTCACCTAGATGAGCCTCAGTCATACTCGGAGGCAATGGACAATCCGGAGAAAGACCGATGGGTCAGAGCCATAAATGATGAGATGGCTTCCATCATGGAAGCGAATACTTGGAAGCTAGTGGACTGTCCTCCGGACAGAAAAGCCTATCGGGAGCAAATGGTAATTTAAACTGAAGCTGAACCGAGATAAAACCATTGAGAGATATAAGGCTAGGTTGGTAGCAAAGGGGTTCACCCAAAAAGAAGGGATAGATTATAAGAAGACCTTTGCTCTTGTGATTCGGTTCCCATCTGTAAGGATTCTCCTTAGTTTAACAGCAGGGCAAGACATGGAAGTTCACTAGATGGATATCAAGAACACCTTCCTCAACGTGAACTAGAGAAAGAAATCTTTATGCGGCAGCCAGAGGGTTTTATAGAGGAAGGAGAGGAGAGCAAAGTTTGCAGGCTCATAAAGTCCTTATATGGACTGAAGCATGCTCCCAGACAATCGAACGAGAAACTAGATCAGTTCCTCACCGGTCTAAGATATATTCGGATCACATCTGACCAATCTATTATATGTTTGAGGATGAGAATGGTGTGATTTTTATTACCATTTATGTGGATGATTTGCTGGTGTTAAGTAAGTCTATGGAAAAGATAAATAATCTAAAGAAAGATCTTAGGAGAAAATTTGACATGAAGGATTTAGGGGAGGCTAAATATATTTTGGGGATTCACATGGAAAGAGATAAGGGGAAGAGGATAATTAGACTTACTCAGAAAGAAGCTATCGGAAATATGCATGAGAAATTTCAGAAGGAAAAGGCAAACAGTTGTATCAATCCCATTGACTTGAAGAAAGTAAGTGATAGGAGTGTAGAAGGAGTGATGATACTAGATGATCAGATGAGTCCAAAACATAGACAGTTTATAAAGTATATTCCTTACAGACAGGTTGTAGGAAGTTTGATTTATTTTATGAATTGTACCAGACCAAACATAGCGGCAGCAGTCGGAGTCCTCGGTATGATTCTTAATGATCCTAGGAAGAGAGATTGGGAGGCAGCCAAGAGAGTCCATAGATACTTGGTGAGAACCAGGGATTTATGGTTGCACTTAGGAGGGGAGCACAGTGACATCACTACTTGGAGTGATGCCAGTTATGGGGATGACCCTATGAGAAGATGCACTTCTGGGTATGTGTTGTATGTGGGGGAAGGTGCTTGCTGCTGGAGTAGCAAGTAACAAAAGGTGGTTGCTCAGTCCAAAATAGAAGTTGAGTACATGGCCTCTTGTTTTGCTGTGAAAGAGCTGATGTGGGTCAAGTCTTTATTGCAAGAACTGGGGTATATGAAGTGAAACTCTAAGACCTCCATAAGTCCTCAGAGTGGATAGCTTCCAAGAAGCCTCTAGGATAACCCTGACCCCTTTGTGTTTCAGCAAGAACAACTGCCACCCTAGCACACAAAAACTCTGACCATCTTCACCCTTATAAAGACAAGACTCCCTTGAGTCGATAGCAAAAAGAATCTCTGAATTTGCTCCTCTGAGCAGTAAGTTATGGAGGGTCAAAGTTGACCTTTTGTACAGAAGCTCTTTGGGAGAGAGGGTCCTATCTCCTAATTTTTCTAAGTCCTATCTCTCTCACAGACTCTATCTATTGATGTACGGATCCAATCAGATTACTCCTCCGTACACATAGTACAGCTTCCGGTGTACTTTCTGTACGAACATTGTACGACATGGCCTATATGTCGACACATGGTATATCTGGATTCACTCCCTTAATCCTCGGAGTTGCCGCGATTCAATGTCATTCCGCCACGTGTCATCCGATGTGGCGATGATCAAAAATTGTCAAAATTCTCTTCCGCGATCTCGACGTTTAATTTCGGCCGTTCGATTAAATTCACATTTAATCGTAGCCGTAATAAATACATGCGCGGTATTCGTTTCGGTAAAGAAATAAATGCGCGGTATTCGTTTCTTATCTGTACCGTAATCCGTACTTTTACATTATTGGATCTATGTCTCCCGTAAAACTATTTCAGTTAAATGGACTATCCTATATATAAATGTCTAATCAATTATCAAACCCTACATTACGTAACACTATCTCTAGAGTTAACGGTTAAAGCTACCTGCTACCTGCTGATTACCTGCCAGCAGGTTCTATGATCAAATCTTGGAGGTGGCACATATATTTTAGTAAATATATCCTTAATTATGAATAAACTAATATTTATATCCCGTAAACCTCTGGATAGCCTAGGTAGCCATGGCTCTAGTTTCCTCTCCAATTTCTCGGTGCGACAAGTTTAAGAGTTGGAGAGAGAAGTTAGAGGTAGACTGCCTCGGCTTCTTTCTATATTTCTATTCAGACCTAGAAAATACTTTAAAAGACCATTAATTTCTACACTCCCCTTATTTTCTAGTCAATCTTTAATTTCAGACCACACTTCTCCTTGCAGAATATTAGCTTAGGGGAAGGCACAGGTTTGGTCATCAAATATGCTACCATCTCACTCTCTGGTCGGTACTCTAAACTGATTATTTTGTTTTCTACTTTCTCTCTAACAAAGCTGAGTCTAATGTCCATGTGTTTGGCTTTAAAATGATGTTTAGGATTGGCAGAAATAGCGATTGCTGCCTCATTATCACAAAATATTTTCTGCACACCACTCTTAAGGTGACTAAGCTCACCAAGCAAAGACTTGACCCACATCAATTCTTTTACAGCAGAGCTAGAGGCCATATACTCAGCCTCCATGGTGGACTGAGAAATAACTTTTTGCTGTTTGCTACTCCAACAGCAAGCCCCATCACCCACATATAATACATATCCAGAAGTGCATCTCCTCATCGGAGCATCACCATAACTGGCATCACTCAAAGTAGTGATGTCAGTATTCTCCCCACCCAAATGCAACCATAGATCCCTAGTTCCTATCAAATATCTAAGGATTGTTTTAGCTGCCTCCTAATCCCTCTTAGTGGGAGCATTTAGACTTCTACTCAGCACTTCTACAGCTGCAGCTAAATCTGGCCGGGTACAATTCATAAAATAGATTAGACTTCCCACTACTTGCCTGTAAGGAATAGTCTGCATGAACTTTTGTTCATCAAGAGATAATTCCTTGTCGAAGACTGTGACTCCTTCGTCACTCCCCTCATTTCCTTTCTTCAACTCCATTGGAGTTGTACAACTATTAGCTTTATCCATCTGAAATTTTTCAAGCATGTTCCATATTGCTTCCTTTAGAGTCAATCTTATAATTTTTCTTTTTCGGTCTCTCTCTACTTGAATTCCCAAAATATATTTTGCTTCCCCTATATCATTCATTTCAAAACTCCCCTTAAGATCGGTGTTCAGTTTATTAATATTTTCCATTGATTTACTTAAAACAAACAAATCATCAACATAAATTGCAATAAATATAAAACCTTCCTCATCTTCGAAAACATAGATTGAGTGATCTGAGCTGATCCGGATATATCCCAGACCGGTAAGAAACTCATCAAGCTTCTTATTCCATTGTCAAGGCGCCTGTTTCAAACCATAAAGATATTTAATCAGCCGGTATACCTTACTTTCCTCTCCTTCCTCCTCAAACCCTTCGGGTTGTCGCATGAAGATCTCCTCTTCCAATTCTCCATGCAAATAGGTTGTCTTGATGTCCATCTGGTGCACTTCCATGTATTCCGCAGCTGCCAGGCTGAGAAGTATGCGGACGGAAGGAAATCAGACGACCGGGCCAAAGGTTTCCTTGTAGTCAATTCCCTCTTTTTGTGTAAATCCCTTTGCCACTAGTCGGGCCTTGTAGCGCTCGATCGTGTTATCTGGGTTCAGTTTTAATTTGAAAACCCACTTACAACCGATTGGTTTTCGGTTAGGTGGACAATCCACCAGCTCCCAAGTATCGGCTGCCATAATTGAGGCCATCTCCTTATTGATGGCTGTCTTCCACCGATTTCTTTCTGGACAAGTCATCGCCTCTCCATAAGTTTGAGGTTCATCTTGATGAGATAGTATAGTTACCTTGTTATTAACCTGTTTTTCTTGCAGTCTTTTGCTACTTCTCCTTCCCCCTTCAAAATCTGAGGCCGGAATAGATGGTTCTCGTGGATTCTTTCGAACAAACTTGGCTTCTCCCCTATCCCTTGATTCCGAATCAATTTCCACCAAGTCTTCCGCTTCGGGTAGAGTTGTCACTGGAGTTTCCACAGCCGAGTCCTTTTCAGTCTGATTTGTACCTGCAAGAATGTCATCGTCTTTAAAACCTGGATAGGTAGGAAGCTCAAAGTCATCAGAATTTTCTGAGTCAAATCTGATTTTTACTCACTTTGTATATTTGAAGGGATCCACAGACTTTCCTTCATCCATAACTACTAGATGTTTTACTAAGATTATGTCTTCCCTTTTTAGATCATAAACTCTATATCCTTTAACATCCTCATCATATCCTAATAAGTATCCCGATTTTCCTTTAGGATCTAGCTTCTAATTCAGACCGATCTGTATCTAGACTGAATACTTGACTGCTGAAAACCTTTAAGTGAGATATGTCTGGTTTCCGGCCTGTCCATCTCTCATAAGGTGTTTGATCTTTTATAGCTGAAGTAAAAACTCTATTTTTTAGGTAATTAGCACAGTTCATTTCTTCAGCCCAAAACCTTTTTCCTATCTTCTTATCTGACAACATACTTCTAGCAGTATCACTTAGTGTTCTATTTAACCTTTCAGCTACCCCATTCTGTTCCGAGTTTTTTGGAACTGTCTTTTGGTGTTGGACCCCATCTTCCCTCACAAAATCCTCAAACTGGTTAGAAGTATACTCTCCACCATTGTCACTCCGTATTCTCTTGATTGGAGTTTCATGGAGTTTTTCGCTCCATGCTTTATATTGTCTAAAACAATCCTAAGCTTCGGACTTGTTTTTCAAAAAATACACTCGGGAATACCGAGACCAATCATCAGTTATAGTCATCATAAATCTCTTCCCCCCCGGTGAGGGCACTTTAGCCGGTCCCCAAATATCTGTATGTGTTAGATCTAGATTTTTTTCTACCTTATAGGTGGCTGTTTTAGGAAAGGGTAATTTGTGTGTTTTACCTTGAGCACATCCACTACAATCACTTATATTATCATTCTCACTGAACTTAATCCTTTCCACCACTCCCATCTTTTTCATCTCTCTTAACTTGTCTAGATTCACATGCCCAAGCCTCTTATGCCACATCATAATATCATGAACACCAACATAATAAAGTTTCTTCTTTTTATTACTTAAAACGAGCCTAAACATCCCATGGCTACCTTTCTCAGCAAAGAAATAGACATCCTCCTCAAAACTAGCAGTAAAGATTCCTTCCCTAGTGTTAGTAAAAAAACCCTTGTCATCTAATACGAAGTAGAGATGAGGTTTTTGTTCACCTCCGGAAATAAACAATTCATCGAAGAATGTTACTATTGATGTCTTTCCTTCTACTAACACTTTCAAATCTACCGATCCTACAAGAGTAGTGGTGACTATCCTCCCATCCCCGTGCTCTATCTCTACGGTGGGAATATTTCTTATCTTAGTGAACAGGTGCCTATCCTTACACATGTGCATGGAGGCACTTGAATCTACAATCCAGCCTGCTTCACCTTTCAATCCACCGTAAGCACATTTTTGCCTTCGTGGAATTTCGACCTCGTTTTTCGCCTCCAACTCCTCATCTAAAAGGAGCTCATCGTCCTCGTCCTCGGATTCCGCCTCATGTACTTGTGTCACAAGGGCCTTTTTCTTTCCTCTCGGGGTACCACCGGTCTTCCCCTCCTTTAACCGAAGCTCAGTAAGCTTAGAGCACTCTGCCATATAGTGCCCAGGTTTCTTACAAAAATGACATAAACCTTTGGGAGCCCTTGGTCCGAACTCGTCGGTCTGATTTTTCTGCTCCCTCCCCCCATAGTTTCTGACCGGTTTCCGTGAATCCTTGTTCCTCCAATCAGTCAAAGTTGCGAAGGCTTGGCCACTCTTTCCTCCCCTTCGGATCTCGATCGTATTCTCCTGAACGAGAATCATCCCTACCACTGAGTTCCATATCCACCTCGAGTCCTCCAAGTCCTGCACACGGTTGACTATGTTCTCGAACTCATCGGGTAACTTCATCAGTAAACAATTAACCTTTTCTTTTTCACTAAAATCTTTTCTCGCACTCTCTAGCTCTATGAAGAGTGTAGCAAGCTCATTGTAAAAATCCAACATTTTCCCCCCTTTGTATACATATTCCTTAACTTTCTGATCAGCCAGTTGTTGTTGCTGAATTGTACCACTTTGGTACATCTCTATGAGAGCCATCCACAGATTAGATGGCCTTTCTACCTGCAAATGAGGACATGCAAGTCCTTGAGTAAGATGGCGTAGGATGAAGTGCTTTGCTGCCATATTGTTGAAAAAACTGGAAGTTTCTCAAAAAATGCCTTTAAAATGTCATAATCCCAAAACTCGATGATACAAAATTGGCTTATTCCTAAAATATATACTCAAAGTGAGTATCTACTGGTCACACTAATACGGGTGATTGTACAACAGTACTATCCTGACTAACGACAAAGTATCCAGCCTGTACTTTACTGAAACGTGAATACCTCCAAAAACCTAATTAGTACATGCTGCTAAATGAATAGTGAAACACGATTAATTAATTCGCTAAACGTTAACTTATTGTTTTCCATATATTTACAGATATTGTCCGTACAACTAATGTTGCCGATGCTTAGTTAGCATCAGCCGCAAAAGTTCAGATGATTGTTGGTCGATGGTACGAACTTTCTGAGTGCGTACGGCGCACTCAGTCATTGGAGTCCCCGCCTTAATCGCATTTGTCGAATCTGTCTCGTATCAACGACATTCCTTTGATTTTGTGCGGTACACTCCCAAATGTCCGACTCTTTCTTCGCCCGTCAGATTCACCGAAACCGCCCGTATGATTTTTGACATGTGTACGTGGATGTCGGCGCAACTCTGAAATACCTGCATTAACTTCTCTTGCCGACTTGTGGTCCCACGTGAATCATGCTTTGTGGTCCCAGGTGAATCGCCTCCGTAGGCAAGAATTCAAACAATGATCATAGCGTCAAACCGTACTATATATTTTCAGAATAACCGGTTCAAATTTCGTTCGTCCGATCTGGTGAATCCAATCGTCTCCTGCGTGACGCGTGCAACTAACTTTCGGCGCCACTCTGTAAAACCTGCATACGACTCTCTTGCCAACGCGCATCCTTGTAATAGTACAATACACTCTGTTGTACTTTTGCTACTATAATACTAATTCAGGTAAGTAGTACAGCAGACTACTTAGAAAATATTCTAAGTTATTTAAGTCTCTTCTCACTGCCCTATCTACTGAAATAAAGATTTCTAATTACAACACCAGTGATATCCTGCCACGTGGCCTCCGATGTGTCTTCGACCATTAACTACCAAAGCGCGCATTCCGCGATCTTGAGGCTTAACTTGACCGAACGATTCTAACCGGTTTTCAATCTTAGCCGTCATAAATAATTGCGCGGTATTTGTTTCACATTTGAAACAAATGCGCGATATCCGTTTTGAGATATTCCATAACCCGTACAATACAAACTGTATCTATGTTTTAATATTCGGTTAAATGTATTAGTTTAATTGTTAACATTTATATATTTGTCAAACCTTGTAGCATTTAGCACTTGTCCTAGACTAACAGGATAAAGCTACTAGCTACCGGCAACTTTGGCTACCGGCAACTTTGACGGACGGCAGGTACAAGGATCAGATCTGGGTTTTGTTAAGTTCTTATTTAGTAACCCTACCAAACTATTGCATGTCTTCTTCTAGATAGCATAGGTAGCCATGGCTCTATCTCTATCTCCATCTCCATTTTTCAGTGAATGCGAAAAGTGTGGGAGTTGAAGAGAGGAGTTAGAGGGAGACTGCCTCTGATTCTCTTTTACATTTTATCATTTACAAGTTTAAACCTAGAAAATACTGAAAGAACCTTTAATTTTTACATCGCGTACACGTTACAAATAGATGAATCAACAATAAGGTAAATGAAAATGCGAAACCTCAAGCGCGCGAATGGAAATCATGCATGCGTGCGGAAATCATGCGTACATACATGATATCGTCAGCGCCCGTCTAATATCGCACGTGCGTGCTAAAAATCCTATGTGCATGCAGAGATACGATGCGGCATGACAGCTGTCGTGCATAAGAAGCAAGCATGGTGAATTATGCATCCTAACCAGCAAAGTCATGCTCAAAAACACATATATAAACAAAAAATGAATGAGATGGGAAAGAATGTATATATATATATATATTATGAAAATGAATAAAATTGAAAATGACCAAAAGAGAAAAAGGGAAGAATACTCACTTGAAATTACTAAATTCATAGGGTATTTTTTAGGTCTAAATATATTAGAAAAAAATGACAAGAAAGTAGAGAGAGTTTTCCTCCACATTGTCACTCTAACCCCTATAATTGTTGTAGTCACTAAAGGAGAGAGAGTGGTGGAGCCATGGCTTCCTGAGCTCCATTGGCAGGACTAAAGAGTGACATAAGTCACTCTCAACAAAAGGTTGAGTCCGGCAAGACTCGAACCTCCAAACGGCAGAGCGAGGCGTAGCCGTCAACTCTAACCGGTCTGTCGTAAGAGTTCGTTAAAATACATGGGGTGTGTCAATTATTTAAACTGTGTTATGATCCTAAATCCGATTAACAAAATGGCGAATGAAAAAAAAATAGAACCAACTAATATATAGTGCGAACGTGATCTTGCACGAAACAAATGACTCGGGCATTTGTTTCGTCAGCTAATCATAAATGTCGATTTACGATCCGACGACACATATCATTGCCAAAATCCCGAAATGGTCATTTTGGCGGTTTTTGGACGTGGCGTGACCAAAGGGCACGTGGAGAGATATCATTCGGTCACGAGAATTTCGGTGAACATAAGGACGAGTTAAAAGTGGACATACGTCCACTTAATGACCTTGTCGTACACAGGCCGTACAGTAAGTACATCAGCCGTAGTACCTTTCTGTACTGTACAGTGATTTTATTGGATCGTACTATGGTAGATTGGGGTTGTGAGAGGGATATAGGACTTAAAAACTTTTGTAGACATTCATCTCTCTCATTGAGAGTTTGAATAAATTGGCATTTTTGCCACCCCATAACTAATCGGCTTGTTCGCCGTTTTTAGTGATTCTTTTTGCTACGGACTCAAGAGAGTCCACACTACACAACGATGCAATCAGATTATAAAATTCATTCCTGGGGCAGCAATGGTTCTGGCTGAAAGTGGGTTAGTTAAAAACTATATAGAGGCTTTCTGAATTCTACAGTCCAATGAGGACACAGAATTGCAGGTTATGGGCCCACCCTCTAGGGTGCCCACCTTCAATGGATCTGGGTTCATCTATTGGGAAGCCATGATGATGGGAGCTTTGTGTGAAAAACGATACTGGGGTATTGTCAGTGGACAAGTGAAACGTCCACCTTCGGGAACTCCACCAGGATTTGGGGGAGTAAGGTTTTCTGCAACAACGGCTGCCTCAGCGGAGGAGGCAGAAGATGGGGACAGCAGTGTGTCCAAAAAGGAAAGAGAAGGTGACGCCTCCTACTCCTATTGCTCCTTTTACCACGGCACCGGGAGAAGCGGCGGTGAAGTCCGCGGAGAACGACACCCAAACGTGGGAAGTCATTAACATGGCTGCCAAAAACATCATTCTAAGACACCTCACCCAAACTTTGGCAACCCCTCATCTTCACATTCACAAGGGCGAGGAATTTTGGGTGATATTGGTGGAAATATATAGAGCTTGTACTATTCAGGAGCTCCAATCGGCCGAACAAAAGTTAGAGAATTATACTTACAAATGGGGAAAGTGAAACTCTGAGACCTCCATTGGCCCTCACAGTAAGCAGAACCAATGAAGCTAATCTAGATAATGCCGAATCCTAACTTGATATAAACCCAAATGACTGACCCCTTGACAATCAAAACCCAAATATAGATTCACCCTTGTGAAATAACACTTTCTGTGTGGTCAGTTCCACCACAAAATGCAAAGTTAGAATATAAGATTTGGACACATTCACCCACTTTGACTTTCCCTTTGAAATGCAGCGACCCTGGCACACAAAAACTCTGACCAACTACACCCTGTGTAGCCAGGACTCCCCTGGGTCCGCATCAAAAAGAATCACTGAAAATGGTCAAGTAAATTGATAGTTATGGCTTCCCAAAGTTAGCCATTTATACAAGATGCTCTCTGGGAGAGGGGACTACCTACTCAAAATATTCTAAGTCCTATTCTCACTATAAGACCCTATCTACTGACGTACGGCACCAATCACTTCACTGTAGCGTAAAGATAAGTACAAGTGCTGGTGTACTTTTTGTACGACAATCGTACGATAGGGCATAAATGTCAACATATGTCACATATCTATTTGTTCCCGTAATCTCCGGTGTCGCCGCAATCCAATGTTGACGTGCCATGTGTCATCCTATGTGGCAATGACCGCAAACCGGCAAAAGTACATATCCCGCGATCGCGGCGCCTATCGTGGCCGTCCGATCAAATCCGGCTACATTTCTAGCCGTTGAAAATAGACGCGCGGTATTTGTTTCGCGGTCAGACCAAATTCGCGGTATCCGTTTCAATAAATAAATCTGTATTCCGTACTATCCATAATTGTATCTATGCAATACGTATATATTTCCAGTTAAATGAACTAGTCTACGTGTAACTATTTAAATAATTATCAAACCCCATACGTCGTAATACCAGCTCTAGTCTAAATGGATAAAGTCACCGGCTAACGGCAGATTGACGGACGGTAGGTACCAGGATCAATTCCTGGGTCCGTCAATTACCTTTTGGTAAGTCTTACTAATTTACCCCCTGTCTTCTCTAGAGAGCTTAGGTAGTCATGGCTCTAGCTCCCTATCCAGCCTTCAGTGACTACAACAAGTGTGGGGGCTTTAGAGGCAGACTACCTCTGCCTTTTTCTATCCTATTACAGACCTAGAAAATACACAAATATCAACACTCCCCTTATTTTCTAGTTTTTTTTTTCCTTTCAACTTCCACAAAAAGTAAACAAAAACCACCTCCCCTTTTTCTTTTTTTTTTCCTTTTTCCTTTTCTTTTCATAAAACTTAAGTATTTAACACAGTGCATTAAATGAACTGAAATAATAATTGCATCACACATTTTATTTAACATCCCACTTTTCATAAATCGAACAAAGATTTTTTCCACCTCATCACTTTTTCATCCACACACAAACCGATTTCCCTATTGCGATCCAAACAGCCAGCCCCATCTCCAATCTGCAACTAACACCCAGATACTAACCCTTTTACAAGCACACCTTCATAAATACCATCACTCCCTTTAGCGATGTCAAACCCATTACCCGCAAAAATTGAACTTCCTCACTCTCTCCCATGGATTTCTTTCCACTCTCTCTTTCTAAATTTATTCCCAATAAGTATTTCTCCTCCCCTAAACCTTTCTTTAAATATTCCTCTTCTCCCTTATCTTTAAAAACTCCTTCTAGTTTCACTTCTCCCCTTTCCTCGGAATCCGTTGAGGTCTCCCTTTCCGACCAATTTTCTATTTCCAAAATATATATGAAACTATCCTCAATATTTTGAACTCTCTCAAGTATCTCCTCTCTCTTTACTTCCCTTATACCTCCAAAAGCACATTGTTGCTTTCGCGAAATTTCTGTGTGCTCTTCTCTCTTCCCCATACTACTAATCTGGAGAAGCTCTAAAATATATTCATCCTTTTTCTCCTCTTCCCCTTCCTCCTCCTCATCCACATTCCAACTTCTAAGTTTTTCCAAACAAGGGCATTCTTCCATATAATGACCCGGTTCCCTACAAAAGAAACAAACCCCCTTTTTCAAAGCTCCCCTTTCTTTTCCTCTCCCTCTCTTTCCACCAAAGTTTCGATAAGGTTTACCTTTGTCTTTCTTCCTCTCATCACGCTTCCGCTCGTCACCACCGTTCCTCTCATCACGTTTCCGCTCGTCACCACCGTTCCTCTCATCACGCTTCCGATCGTCACCGCCGTTCCTCTCATCATGCTTCCGCCAATCACCACCAGCTGAAAATGCATTGACCCTGTCCCTTCCCCTACGAAGCTCCAAAGTGCTTTCCCTCACAAGAATTATCCCCATGGTAAAGCTCCAAGTCTATGAGGAGCCATCCATTGCCTGCATACGACAAATGCTATTTTCGTACTCATCTGGGAGTTTCATAAGTAATGTATTAATCTTACTCTCCTCAGATTCTACATATCCCGCACTAGTAAGCTCAACATATAACGCAGCAATATCATTTCAAAACTCTATTATGCTACCGCCTTTATAAATATAGGCCTCTATTTCCTGTTTTACTAATTGATGCCTCTGAACATTCTCACTCTCATAAATCTAACTTAGTGCTTACCATATCTCTGAACACTTGGTTAGACTTAAAAGAGTGATAGCTGTGGACTTAGACACGTATCTAAGTATGAGATGTTTTGCTATAGTGTTTTTGTATTCCCATATTTTTCTGTCATTTTTTTCAGTTTTAATCCCTACAAGTGGTACCATAGTTGAGAGCCTAGCTCCCCTCACCATAGGTGTCCCTTTTTCCTTCTCCACTATTTCCCCATCCACGGAACGGTTTTTCCCTTCACCTTCCGTTGCATCTGAACTCTGGTTGATATTTTGGGCAGCCTCAGATGATTCTCCATAGTAAGCTCCTCCAAAGCTAGGTGGTGGACATCTCACTTGTCCCGAAACAATTCCCCATAAGTGCTTTTTGAAAAGCAATCTCTCCATAGTAAACTCCCAATAAGTGAAGTCTGTTCCATCGAACATAGGCACCCTAGATGGTGGGCCCATAACCTCAAACTCTAAGACCTCCATTGGCCCTCAGAGTAAGCAGATCGAAAGAAGCTAATCTAGATAGTGCCGACTCTTCACTTTATATAAACCTAAATGACTGACCACTTGACAATCAAAACTCAAATATAGATTCACCCTTGTGAAATAACACTTTCTGTGTGGTCAGTTCCACCACAGAATGCAAAGTTAGAATATGAGATTTGGACACATTCACCCACTTTGACTTTCCCTTTGAAATGCAGCCACCCTGGCAGACAAAATCTCTGACCGAATACACCTCTATGTAGCGTGGACTCCCCTGAGTTCGCAGCAAAAAGAATCATTGAAAATGGTCAAGTAAATTGATAGTTATGGCTTCCCAAAGTTTGTCATTTATACAAGATGCTCTCTGGGAGAGGCGACTACCTACTCAAAATATTCTATGTCCTATTCTCACTGTAAGACCCTATCTACTGACGTACGGCACTAATCACTTCACGTACCGTACAGATAAGTCCAGGTGTTGGTGTACTTTCTGTAAGACAATCGTACGATAGGGCTGAAATGTCAACACATGTCATATATCTATTTGTTCCTGTAATCTCCCGTGTAGCCACAATCCAATGTTGACGTACCATGTGTCATCCTATGTGGCGATGACCGAACACCGCCAAAAGTACATATCCCGCGATCGGGGCGCCTATCGTGGTTGTCCGATCAAATCCGGCTACATTTCTAGCCGTTGAAAATAGACGCGCGGTATTTGTTTTGCGGTCGAACCAAATGCGCGGTATCCGTTTCAATAAAAAAATCTGTACTCCGTACTATACATAACTGTATCTATGCAATATGTATATATATATTTCCAATTAAATGAACTAGTCTACGTGTAACTATTTAAATAATTATCAAACCCCATACGTCGTAATACCAACTCTAGTCTAAATGGATAAAGTCACCGGCTAACGGCAGATTGACGGACGGTAGGTACCACGATCAATTCCTGGGTCCATCAAATACCTTTTGGTAAGTCTGACTAATTTACCCCCTGTCTTCTCTAGAGAGCTTAGGCAGTCATGGCTCTAGCTCCTTATCCAGCCTTTAGTGACTACAACAAGTGTGGGGGCTTTAGAGGCAAACTGCCTCTTCTTTTTTCTATCCTATTACGGACCTAGAAAATACACAAAAACAGAAAGATGTTATTCTATTATAATGATCTCTCTTGTTTTTATATGGAGATTGAGAGTGCCGAGTGGATAGGTAAAATGAAGATGAAAGTCAACACTCTCATCATTAAGTTACCCGACGAGTATGAAATCATAGTGTACCGAGTATTGGAAATGACTCACAATTCGTGGAAGTGGAACAAAGTGGTCAAGATGATACTTGTGCACGAGAACATAATTGAGATTAGGAGAAGGGGAAAGATCATCAAAGCTCTAGCTGTAGGAGGAAACTGATGGGGGAAGGATTCGAAGACACTGTACAAAGGAGAGAGATATCAGTCTGCACCACCGAGGCCCCCAATGGGTCTTTGTCACTTTTGCAAAAAGTCGCGACACTTCATAGCAGATTCTGTCAGGTTGTCAGAGCCAAGGCTCCAAGAAAACAGTGGAGGGGGATCTTCCGGAGGGAAGAAGAAGGCACTTGTGGTCACAAAAGTGAAAGGAGAGACTGAGGATGAGTCCTCTGAGGAAGAGGATGGGGAGCTCTTTCTTGACGAGAGTCTGGAGGAGAAGGAAATCCCTAGGAAACAAAAGTGTGCTCACGGAGCAATTCGGGAAGCTCCACACGAAAGGATGGATCATTCACTCAGGTGCATCCATGCATATGTGTGGTGATAATCACCTCTTTACTAAGCTAAGAACGATCCCTATTGTAGAGATTGAGTATGGGGATAGGAGACTGGTTACTACAAATCACTAATAGTGGTGTGTATACGTACCTACGTGGACTCACTTACTAGGTAGGAAAGCACACCTCGAAGGGCTTAACGAGGCACTCGTGTGAAAACAAAGGATCCCTAAAGGAAGAGGAGGTCTGAGAGCAGTTCTTTCTCGAGGGGTAGGAGAAGGAGTCTCCTGAGTAGGAGTCAGAGAGGAAAGTGAAAACACTGGTGTTCACGGAAGAAGAAGGGAGGCCTTCTAGGGGGAGGTGACAAAAGAACCTCGGAACCGAGACTGTTGGACTGTCTTAGACGATACT
>JBBHKE010000159.1:0-122761 GCA_037447655.1 Zygnema cylindricum | reverse complement strand
CTATCCTGAGATTTACAGGTAGTAGACTAGTTGATTTATTAAAAGTAAAACTGTCGGACACAAGATTTGATCTTGGTACCTACCAGCTGTCAAAGGCGCCGGCAGCTGGTTGCTCTTTCCATTTAGTCTATGACTAGTGTTAGAGTATATAGTGTTTGATGAATAAATAAACATTACTACGCTGACAAATTCATTTAACAGAACTATTTACAAGATACATAGGTTCGGTTATGTAAATGTACGGATTAGGGTACGGACAAGAAACTAGTACAGCGCATTTGATACGATAGCAAAACGAATACCGCCCAGGTATTTATTACAGCTACAATTAAATTTGCATTTAATCGAACGGCTGGAATGAATGTCGAGATCGCGAAAGAGGATTTCGGCGGTTTTAGGTCATCGCCACATCGGATGACACGTGGCTGAATGACATTGGATCGCCGCATCTCCGAGGATTAAGGAAGCAAATTATGATATACCACGTGTCGATATTTAGGCCATGTCGTACAGTATTCGTGCAAAAAGTACACCGGCAGTTGTACTTTTGTGTATGGAAGAGTAGTATGATTGATTCCGTACATCATTAGATAGAGTTTGTGAGAGAGGTAGGACTTAGAAAATTTGATAGATAGGACCCTCTCTCCCACATAGCTTCTGTACAAAAGGTCAACTCTGACCCTCCATAACTTACTCCTTAGGGGAGAAATTTCAGAGATTCTTTTTGCTATTGACTCAACGGAGTCTTGCTTTCACGAGGTGAAGGTGTTCACAAGTTTTTGTCTGCCAGGTCTTACTGAAACACAAAGGGGTCAGAGTTATCCTAGAGGCTTCTTGCAAGCTGTTTATTCTGAGGACCAATAGAGGTTTCAAAGTTTCTTTTGGGAGGGGAGCACACTGACATCACTACTTGGAGTGATGCCAATTATGGGGACGCACCTATGAGAAGTTGCACTTCTCGGTATGTGTTGTATGTGGGGGAAGGTGCTTGTTGTTGGAGCAAGAAGCAACAAAACGTGGTGGCTCCGTCTACTATGGAGGTTGAGTACATGACCTCTTATTCTACTGTGAAAGAATTAATGTGGGTCAAGTCGTTGTTGCAAAAATTTGGGTATATGAAAGAGGGAGTGCATTAAGTGTTTTGTAATAATCAATTTGCCATTACAATTTCAGCTTATCCAAAACATCATTTCAAAGCTAAGCATATGGACATAAGATTTAGTTTAGTGAGGGAACAAGTTGAGAATATGATTGTGAATCTTGAATATAAATCTGATGATAAAATGGTGGCTGATATGATGACAAAACCAGTGCCCTCTCCTAGATTGAAATATTGCAGAGAAAAACATGGACTAAAATTGAAGTTCAAATTAGACTAGAAAATAAAGGGAGTGTTGAAATTTATAGATTTCTATAGTATTTTCTAGGAATAAATATGTTACTTTAAAAAGAAAAGTAAAGGACGGACAGCCGCCCTCCACCTCCTCTCTCTAGCCCCCATACTTGTTGTATTCACCAAAGGATAGAGAGGGTGGTTGAACTCTGCCTTAGTTCAACATGTAGTTATTTTTAGTAGGTTACTAAAAAGAGATCTGACAAACCCGAGACTTGATCCCGGTACTAGCCGTCCGTCAGGTTGGCCCGTAGCTGTCAGCTTTATCCTATTAGACAAGGACCAATGCTAAATGCTATAGGGTATGATAGAAATATATTTGTTTAGGAGTGAACGAATTCATTTAACTGAAACTGTATACGGCATGCATAGTTACAGTTTTGTAAAGTACGAAGTACGATACTAGTTTGAAACGGATACTACGCATTTTGTTTTGACAACAAAACGAATATTGCACAAGTATTTATGACAATTGACATTGCATTTCGGTTCTTATCTAACGGCGCACATCATCACCAAAATACTGGAGTGGTCACTTTGGCGTTTTGTGACATGGCATGACCTGGCGCCACGTGGAGAGATCACATTTGGTCGCGAGAATTCCGAGGAACCTATGGACGAGTAAAAAGAGGGCACGCGTCCACTTAATAGCCTTGTCGTACATTTGTCGTACATAAGGTACACCAGTAGTAGTACTTTTTGGTACGGTACAGCAATATAATTGGTCCGTAATTCATTAGAGAGGAGTTATTAGAGAGAATCAGGACTTAGTGTTTTTTTTTTGTCACCTCTTCCCTTGAGGGTTTGTATAAAAAAGGCATCTTTGCCACCCCATATTTTATCCCCTAGTTGGGCACTTTCAAAGATTCTTTTTCCTACAGAATCAGAGGAGTCTAGGATGCACAGGGTTGCATTCAAATTGTCTACTTGGGTAGCAGTGGTTGCCATTGGAAGTGGGTTAGTTAATAACTATCTAGAGGCTTCCAAAATTTTGTAGTTGAATGGAGGACACAGAATTGTAGGTTTTGTCCATGTTTTCGACTAGATCCTCGTTGTAGCGACCTAATATCATAATAACACATGAAAATTTTACAAATGAACAACACACATAAATGCGATGGTAGGGGGAACAACTTTCAATCGCGCATTTGCGTTTTTAACCCTTGACAAAAACATAAAAAATACTACATGTAACATATATTACAACACATATCAATGATTTGTGTAAAAGTACAAAAAGCTTACCCAATAAAAATCATGGTTTTAACTCTCCCATGTAATATGCTTCCGTTTTCAATGTACTCCTCCTCCGAGATTAATTGTAACTTTCCTTTTTTAGCCCTCTTGACAACATTGTGTTTCTCGCAAAAACGTTGAGTCCATCGTTTTGTCATTTTCATTTTGATCTCTTTTCTCAGTTTGTCAAGAAACATCCTCGCATTTTCATTCTTCATACGTTTAATGATATGAACTTCCATGGTTCCCACAATAGTTTGAGACATTTTCATAACCGCCTTCTTGAACCGATAGAACTCGTCCACCAACTCCGAGAGCACCGCTGTGACCCACAGAAATTCCTTCCTGTCTGTTTCTTTCCTCCCCCTACTCGGCAGTGCCTTTGTCACCACCACACTTTTTCTTCCAAATCCAGTAGTTGACAAGGTGTGTGTCGTTGCCCGTATGCTTCTTAGTGTCGCAACCTTGCCGTTCCACCACAAACTTGCCTTTTAGAATTATGCAACAGCAAGAAAGAAAAAAAAAGACACAAGAAGAACTTGTCAGACTTAATTCATGTAGGAAAAAATATTTATTATAAAGGAAAAACGGTTCAACGAAAACCAACACTCGTCACTAAAATCAACAACGAATGTTGGTTGTCGTTGGTTTAGATATCAGGTGCCATTTTAAGATCCAGCGACAACAGAATGTTGAAGCTGGTTCAGGTAGCCGATGCATATACAAGATTTAGCGACGAGAGAAAGTCGTCGCTGGTTTAGCGACGAGGTGAAGTCGTCGCCAGGTCTATCAAACCACAAGAGAAACAAAAATAAACCAAAAAAGAAAGTGAGTGGGTGAAAGATGGCAAGTCTTAGAGTGGAGGAGGAGTTAATTTTGTCGGAGTAAAAAATACATACCAACTACCGTTATTTTTTTTTGAGAATTCATGTGTGAGCCTCATCAAGTGCTCTCAATCTGCTTTCATTTGTCATTGATGAGCCGCTATTTGTTGAGTTAGTGCCACGATTATTAATGGCAAATCCTCTCCTCTCGGTGGTGATGGGGTACAATTCTGTGTCCCACGATTTGAATACTGAATTCATGAAGCCTCTAGGTAACTTTTGGCTAGCCCTCTTTCAATTTGGATCACTACTACCTAAGCAGGCAAATTGAAAATCTCACTGCACCCTTGTGCAGTTTGGACTCCTCTGAATCACAACAAAAAAAATCCATGAAAACGCCCAACCATACGATTAGTTGTCAAGTGCAAAGATGCCAATATTTATACAAATTTGTTGGGAGAGAGTCGGCTACCTCCTCAATCCTCTAAGTCCTAAACCCCTCTCACAACCCCTATCTACTCATGTATGAACCAATCAAAAGACTGTACAATACAGAAAGGTACTAAGGTCGATGTACTTTCGGTACGGCTTGTGAACGACATGGCCATGGAGTGGACGCCGGTCTCCTTCGGACTCGTCCTCATGCTCTCCGAGATTCCCGCTTCCCAAATATATTTTGCCACGTGTCGCCAGGTCATGTCACGTTTGAAAACCGCCAAGACGGCCATTTAGGGATCGCGGCGATGATGCGGGCCGTCGGATCAAAACCGGCTTTTAATGATTGCCGACCAAAAAAACAAATGTCCAGTATATTTGTTTCGTGCGCACTAAAACTTATCTAGTTTCTATATTCATAATTTATTATTCCGCTGAACGAATTAATGATCTTGCTAATGTTTAAAAAACTATGAAACCATATGTATCCTTACAGACTACTACGACAAACCGGTAAGAGCTTACAGCTACGCCTCGCTCTGCTGGTAGGAGGTTCAAGTCCAGCCGAACTCAACCTTTTTGTTGAGAGTGACTTAGGTCACTCTTTAGTCCTGCCTATGGAGCTGAGGCAGCCATGGCTCCACCGCCCTCTCTCTCCTCGAATGACTACAAGTATAGGGGCTAGAGAGAGAAGGTGGAGGTAGGCTGCTTGTGCTTTGTCTTTTGTTTATTTCACCTAATTTAAGACATAGAAAATACCTTCCCTATATCATTGATTTCAACAAGTATAACAAACGGCCTATGTACGACAAGGCTATTAAGCGGACGCGTGTCTGCTTTTCACTCGTCCGTACGTCCCTCGGAATTCCTATGACCGAATGTCATCTCTCCACGTGGCTCCAAGTCATGCCAGGTCACAAAATGCCATAGTGACCACTCTGGGATTTCGGCGATGATGTGCGCCGTTGGATTTTATGCGAAACGCAATCTTAGCCGTAATAAATACTTGCGCGGCATTTGTTTCGCTTTCGAAACAAAATGCGTGGTATCCGTTTTGAATTAGCATCGTACGACGTACTTTCTAAAACTGAATCTATGTATGCCGTATACAGTTGTAGTTAAATGGATTTAATTCACCCAAACTATATATATATTTATCACATACAATAGCACTTAGCATTGGTCCTAGTCTATTAGGATAAAGCTGACCGCTACCGGTCAACTTGACGAACCGTAGGTACCGGGATCAAATCTCTGGTCCGTCAAGAATATTTTTAGTAACCTACTAAAAATAGCTGTCTGTTGAACGAAGGCAGCCATGGATCAACCACCCTCTCTAACCATCAGTGATTACAACAAGTATGGGGGCTAAAGAGCGGAGGTGGAGGTAGGTTGTTCTGTCCTTTTCTTTTCCTTTTATTGAAACATATTTAAACCTAGAAAATACTCTAGAAATCTATAAATTTCAACACATATACCCCAGTTCTTGCAATAAAGACTTGACCCACATCAGCTCTTTCACTGCAGAACAAGAGGCCATGTACTTAGCCTCCATAGTGGACTGAGCAACCACCTTTTGTTGCTTGCTACTCCAACAACAAACACCTTCCCCCACATACAACACATACCCAGAAGTGCATCTTCTCATACGTTCATCCCCATAATTCGCATCACTCCAAGTGGTGATGTCAGTGTGCTCCCCTCCTAAGTGCAACCAAAAATCTGTGGTTCCTACCAGTATCTCATGACTCTTTTGGCTGCCTCCTTGTCTCTCTTCCTATGATCATTAAGACTCCTACTGAGGACTTCAACTGCTGCCGCTATGTCCGATCTGGTACAATTCATAAAGTAAATCAAGCTTCCTACAACCTGTTTGTAAGGAATAGACTTCATAAATTGTCTCTCTTCTGGACTCATCTGATCATCTAGTATCATCACTCCTTCTACACTCCTATCACTTACTTTTTTCAAGTCCCTGGGAGTGGTACAAATGTTTGCCTTTTCCATCTAATATTTCTCAAGCATATTTCCGATAGCTTTTTTCTGAGTAAGTCTGATCATCCTCTTCCCCTATCTCTTTCCATTTAAATCCCCAAAATATATTTAGCCCCCCCTAAATCCTTCATGTCTAATCTGCTCCTAAGATCTGTCTTTAGCTTATTGATCTTTTCTATAGACTACCTTGACACCAACAAATTATCGACATAAATTGCAATAAAAATCACACCATTCTCATCCTCAAACATATAAATAGAGTGGTCAGAACTGATCTGAATATATCCTAGACTGGTGATGAACTCATCTAGTTCCATTGTTTGAGAGCCTGCTTCAGTCCATATAATGACTTTATGAGCCTGCAGACTTTGCTCTCCTCTCCTTCCTGTACAAAACCCTCTAGCTGCAGCATAAAGATTTCTTCTTCTAGTTCACCGTTGAGGAAGGCGGTCTTAATATCCATCTGGTGAATTTCCATGTCTTCCGCTGCTGCTAGACTAAGGATAATCTTTACAAATGGGAACCGAACCACCAGAGCAAAAGTCTCCTCATAATCTATTCCCTCTTTTTGGGTGAATCCCTTTGCTACCAACCTAGCCTTATATCTTTCAATGCTATTATCTGGGTTCAGTTTCAATTTAAATACCCATTTGCACCCAATAGGTTTTATGTTTGGAGGGCAGTCCACGAGCTCCAACGTATTAGCCACCATAATTGAAGCCATTTCATCATTTATGGCTCTAACCCATCTATCTCTCTTCGGATTGTCCATTGCCTCCGAGTATGACTGAGGCTCATCTGGGTGAGATAGCTTTGTTTCCTTGTGAGCAGCCCGTTTTTCTTGTAATCGTTTGTTGCTCCTGCGTCCTCCCTCAAAGTCCGTAGCTAAAATGGAGGGAAGTCTTGGATTACTCCGCACTCTCTCTTCATCTCCTCTATCAATGGAAGTCAGTTCTAGCTCTTCTTCCTCTCTCTTTTATGAATGCGTAGAAATATGAGGAGATTCTGCAATATCTCCCCCATCTTTGATCTCCCCTGAATCTGCAATCATGTTTTCACTAATATCCATTATGGGAAGATCTAAGTCCTCCTCACTCTCGGACTCAAAACTGATTCTAATTTTCTTAGTGTATTTGAAAGGATCAAAAGACTTCCCTTCATCCATGACAACTAGATGTTTTACCAGAATGATGTCTTGTTTAGCAAAGTCATAGAATCTATATCCCTTGACATCCTCATCATATCCCACAAAGTATCCCGGTTTCCTTTTAGCATCTAGTTTTTCCAGTTTTCTTATCTGTGTCAAGGCTATAAACTTGACTATCGAATACTATCAAGTGAGAAATATTCGGTTTCTCTCCAACCAATCTCTCATAAGGTGTCATTCCTTTAACAGTTGTAGTGGGGACTCTATTCTTAATGTAATTAGCAGAGTTCATGGCTTCTGCCCAAAATCTTCTTCCTATTTTTTTATCTGCCAACATGCTACACACACTATCTCCCAAAGTTTGGTTCAACCTCTTAGCTACCCCATTTTGTTTTGGATTATTCGGTACAGTTTTCTGATGCTGAACTCCCTCATCTCTCAAGTATTCTTCAAACTGGTTAGAGGTATACTCTGTCCCATTATCACTTCTTATTCTCTTAATGGGGGTTCCATGCAACTTCTCACTCCAAGCTTTATATTCTTTGAAGTAAGTTGATGTTTCAGACTTTGCTTTTAGGAAGTAGACTCTAGAATATTTGGACCAATCATCAGTAATTGTCGGCATATACCTCTTATTCCCAACCAAAGGTACTCTGGTTGGTCCCCAGATAACTGTGTGGACAAGATCTAGTATCTTCATACCTCTATATGTTGCAGTTTTGGGAAAGGGAAGTCTGTGAGCCTTACCTTGGGCACAGCCACTACAATCATCCATCATTTCATTAGCCCGAAACTGAATGCCTTCTACTACACCCAGCTTCTTCATTTCCCTCAACCTATCAAAATGCATAGGCCCCATCCGCTTATGCCAGATCATCAAGCTCGAGACACCACCAGATAAGCACTCTTCTATTCATTACTGAGGTTAAGTTAAACATTCCTTGGTGTTGTCTTTTTGGAAAGCTTTCAGTCTCAGAGCAGCGCAGCTGCTTTACAGACAAAGCAGCGCAGCTGCTATACAGACAAAGCAGCGCAACAGCAGAGCAGCGCAACAGCGAAGCTGCAACACATTTAGGACAACGCAACGTCTGATATTCTTAATGTGATTCTGTACAGGATAGAGCAACTGCGATGGATACGATTCTAGTTAGTTTAGTGATAGCTCAGTGGTAGCTTAGTGATAGTGGTAGCTTGACAGATTAGTGGTAGCTTGGTGGTTTGATGTACCTCTCAAGTACATAGGTAATGCCAGTTCAACACAAGTATAAGACTTAGGACTCATAACATATTATGCATCCAGACTTCGAAGTAGTAAAACTGTAGACAATTTTTGGGAAACTTCTGAGTATTATATCTTGAGTGTTGTCGGGTGAATTGTGTTATAACTTTGGGAGTTATATTGTTTATGCTACTCTATATTCTGATAGAGTTTTGTGAGGTTTAGATGCTTGTATAAGAATTGGTAAGCACTTAAGAACAGCTGTTTGGTAGGATTCTTGATAGCTTTTGAGAGTGTATCATGTCTACTTCTACTACTACTGCTGCTCCTCCACCTGCACCGGTGGTTGTAGAACAACAGGTTATGGGCCTGTCATCAAGAATTCCTATCTTTTCCGGGGATAAGTATGTTTACTGGGCGGATATGGTGGAAACATATTTTGAAAATGTCAATCTTTTGGATATATTGGATGGTTCGCTGGATGAATCTGATCCGTCATGGTCTAAGAAAAATACGCAAGCTCGTTCTATTCTGAAATTTTGTATATCTGAGGACTTAGCTATGTCTCGGATAAAGATGAAAAAAGCAATTGATATTTGGAAATCTTTTAAAAGTGATTATGAAAAGGCCAATGTCCAGGTAGAGCTTCTATTGGCTGGAAAAATTTGGGACTATAACTACACTGGCGATACAATGGCTGAATATTCTAACAAATTTTGTATCCTTGTAGATGCACATCCTTGTGCAGGTGGGTTGTTTCCTCCTTTTCAACAGGCGGCATTGCTCATGAGGGGTCTCCCTCGTAGTATGAAAGGAGCATCTGACATACTCAAACAGAAAGATAAAGCTAGCTGGACTTTACAATTAGCCATCAATATTTTACTAGAGGAGGAAGCTACATCTAATATTCTCAATGTTGAGCAAGGAGAGGCTTTTAATTCAGCCTTTGAGAGAAAAGGACAGTTTAATCAGCAAAGGAATCAGTTTAATCAGTTCAGACATTTTAATCAAGGTGGAAATAGACAATCCAACAATGCATGCTTTTATTGTAGTGAGAGAGGTCATGGATACAAATTTTGTCCTAAGCTTCAAAAAGCTAACGATACAGGTTTATACCGGCCGGGATGGCA
Organism: Zygnema cylindricum; assembly: GCA_037447655.1. Taxonomy (NCBI): domain Eukaryota; kingdom Viridiplantae; phylum Streptophyta; class Zygnematophyceae; order Zygnematales; family Zygnemataceae; genus Zygnema; species Zygnema cylindricum. Next base: position 113,382 of record JBBHKE010000159.1, on the reverse strand, counting down.
ACAAAGCCAGTTTTACAAAGGCTTCACGGGGACTACGCCTCGTGGAAATGCACTATTTTCAACTTCTTCGTCTCTCCAAGACGAGACTTTCACGGTGTCTACAGAGGACAATATAGATGTATTCGCTATGGCGGCTGCAATGGAGGGCGCCAAGGACCCCGGATGGATAATGGATACAGGAGCGTCAGCCCACATGTGCTGGAACAGGAACATCTTCAAAAATCTGAAAACAACTCCGGAGAAAAATATTTATTATGCTTGTGGAATGAGTGTCCAAACTCGTGTTGTGGGTGATGTGTCCTTACTAGTTGATGTAGGAGGAAAAGCAATTGAAAGGACTCTTCACAATGTCTTATTTGTGCCTGACTTTAAGAAAAATCTGTTTTCTACGTCGTAAGTAGAGAGCAAAGGCTTTGAGGTTAATTTGAAAAATGGTCGGCAGGTTGTTAGCAAAAATGGCAAGGTTGCGGTTACAGGTACTAGAGATAGTAGCATGATGTATCGCATGGATATGGCTAATACCAAAGAGAATGATGGTTTTTACTCCGGTGCTTTGAACTCAGATGAGTTGTGGCATAAAAGATTAGGCCATGTTATTATGATAGTTTGAGGAAAATGGTCATTGCTGGAAAAATAGAGGGTGTATCAATCACAGATGGGCCGGTCAAAACTTGCGATGGTTGCGCTTTAGGCAAAATCCACAAATTGCCATTTCCTAAGGAGTCTGAGCATCGGTCAACGAAACTTTTACAACAAATTCATTCGGATGTCTTTGGTCCGGCGAAGGTTCCATCTGCCGGAGGGATGAAATATATGGTCACCTTTACAGATGATTTCTCCAGGTTTACAAAATTTTACTTCATGAAGAAGAAGAGTGAAGTGTTTGGTCACTTCAAACACTATAAAGCATGGGCTGAAAAACTTCATAATTCATCTATTTTACAGCTCAGATCGGACAATGGTGGTGAATATACATCGAATATTAAAAATAGGATAGGATCAAGATCGGTAGAAACAACTCCTTACGAGATCTGGACAGGTAGCAAACTAGATGTTAGCCATTTCAAAGTCTTTGGTAGTCAATGCTTTATATTGGATACGTCTACAGATAGATGGAAAATGGAACCGAAGGGATTACCGGGTATTCTGTTAGGATATGATGATCACTCAAAAGGTTATAGAGTCTTTGTGTTTGAAAGGCAAAAAATCGTTGTAGCTAGAAACATCATTGTTAAAGATAAACTAGACTCCATAGATTTATTTCAAATAACAGAGAAGCAAAAGCAACAACAAGTACAGGAGTATGTCATCTTAGATTGCATGCAGGAAATTGTCCCGCAGATTCCACACACTCAGGTAATGACTCCGGAGTCAGCCTCTCTCCAAATTCCTCACCAACTTCGGGTCCAGATGGACCAAGAGCAGTCAATACACACGGATCGCAACCAACGCAATCAGCGCAATCAGCGCAATGCGCGGCATCCGACGATCTCAGCCTCAGAATTTCCGGGGGGAAGAAGATCAAGCAGCCGCTTGCAAGCAAGCTCTCACTTTGCCTACTCGGCAGTCTCAGGGGAGCCCTTGACCATCCAAGAGGCCTTCTCATCACCAGAGCGGAATCACTGGATTGAGGCGGCAAACGACGAAATGAAGTCAATCATGGAGGCTCAAACATGGGAACTTGTCGACCTTCCTCCAGACCGAAAAGCGATCGGCATCAAATGGGTATTCAAGGTGAAGTTAAATCTTGATAACACCATTGAACGATATAAGGCTAGACTTGTGGCAAAGTGGTACAATCAAAAGGAAGGAATCGATTTTGAAGAAACATTTTCTCCGGTTGTAAGATTTCCAACAGTTAGGATTATGTTGTCCATAGCTGCTATAGAAGATATGGAAATTCATCAGATGGATGTAAAAACGACATTTTTGCATGGAGAACTAGAAGAGACCATTTACATGCAGCAGCCTGAAAAGTATGTGGAATCAAGAAAAGAGCACTTAGTATGCAAGTTGCTAAATGTTGTTTTTGAAGATTCAGTTTCGTACATGCGTGCGCATGTTTGCGTACGTACGTAAATACTGAAAGTAATGTGGTGGTACGAATGGATTTACAGGTTTGGGGTAGAAGAAAAATGAATTTAAAGTGATGTAAAGTACAAATTGAGTGACGCGAAGAAGCGTACGAAAAATACGAAATGCGAAATAAAAATGGACGGCGGATCGCTTCGCGATTCGATCTGAAATATTCGAAGGATTTGAAAAGTACGTCGGCCATACGAAACATAATGCGACAGACCGCATTTATTAAAAGGGACGTCACCGAAACGGTTCGTCTTATTTGACAGGTGTATTCTAATTTCGACGTGCGACATTTATGACGAAGTACGTGATTTCGGTACGGACAGGATTTGGATGGTACGGTTTTTTTTTACTAGTGATTTGAGTTACATGTGGAGGGCGAACGTCATCCGCTGATATTTCCAAGGGATCGTATTGTTTGATGACGTGTTATTAAGTGGACCGTACATATGCGATGTCGGTTCACTACGTGGACTTATCGACAAGTGACTAAGCAAGTTGTCACTTATGACGCGGATTTGTGGATGCGTCGGTGTAAATATTTGAAGAAACATTTTCTTGTCGTATATGTATTAATAAATTAGATGTGATTATGATGTTTATATTTAAGCGATCAATTAGGGTTTTCGATAGTTTAATTTGTGTGTGTACGATGTCGTACTTGTAGACAAGTGTACGCTTACGATTGTTTGACTTTCAGGTGTACGCTTAGGATTAATTTTTTCTTAGTGATGGTCTATTATGGTTAAATAGGACTTGATGACAGTTACGTAATGTATGTTGGTTATATTGACACTTAGTGATTGATTGACAGCTCACGAGTGTATATATATGAATGAGCTTTGTTAGGAATTAATCATCAATGCTGGTTAGTAAAGTGGGGACCAAAGATGTAGTATTTTAGGGTTGTCGATTAGGTCATGCACTTTGAATGATATAATGATTATTTGATTATACTTTGATTACACTTTTGTTTATGTGTAATGCATTTGTTTTTATTATTTATATATGTTATTTTATATATGTTTGATATGCATTGTTTATGCATTTGTCCTAGGGTTTGTTTATGTCGATTATTCCATCAAACCTTAGATGTTCTAATAAGGTTTATTTATGATGATTATTCCATGAAACCCTAAATGTTGTTTGTTGTGTCTGTGTACGCCAATGGAGGATGCATTTCAAATGATTGTTCATTAGCCTAGCTTTGCATAACTTCTTGCATGATAGTTTGGGTTGCTTCTGCGGTCTATTTTAGACCAAAGAACAACACTAAAATCTTTGTACGGCCTAAAACAGGCCCCCAAACAGTGGAATATAAAGCTTGATGAATTCTTGACTAGTCTAGGATTTCAAAAGATAAGTTCTGATCACTCTGTCTACGTTTTAAAGGGTGAAAATGGGATAGTGTATATAGCAGTATATGTAGATGATTTGCTATTAATTAGCACATTAATGGCTGAAATTAACAAAATCAAAACTGTAGAAATTAGTGGTTTTTAAGTATTTTCTAGGTCTGAATAGAAACAAAGAAGCCGAGGCAGTCTACCTCTAACTTCTCTCTCCAACTCTCAAACTTGTCGCAGTCACTGAGAAATTGGAGAGGAAGCTAGAGCCATGGCTACTTAGGCTATCCTCAGGTTTACGGGAAATTATATTAGTCTAGGGATTAATTACTAAAAGGTATGTGCCGGCGGCAGGATTTGATCCTGGTACCTGCCGGCCGACAGATAGTAGATAGCCGGTAGCCTTAGCCGTTAAGTCTAGAAGTACTGTTACATAATATATAGTACGATAATTATATATACATGTAACCGTGGGATAAATCATTTAACTATAACAGTTAACGGGATACATAGATATGGTAGTGTAAAAGTACGAATTGCGGTACGGAAAAGAAATCAATACCGCGCATTGATTTCGTAAGCGAAACAAATACCGCGCATGTATTTATTACGGCTACGATCAAATGCGAGTTTAATCGGACGGCCGGAATTAACGTCGAGATCGCGGAAGACGAATTCGGCGGTTTTTGGACATTGCCACATCGGATGACACGTGGCGATGCTACATTGGAGGGCGGCATCTCCGAGGATTAAAAGAGCGAATCCGGACATTCCACGTGTGGACATTTAGGCCATGTCGTACACTGTCCGTACATAAAGTACACCGGTTGCTGTACTTTTGCGTACGGAACAGTAATCTGATTGGTCCGTACATCAGTAGATAGAGTCTGTGAGAGAGAAAGGACTTAGAAAAATTAGAAGATAGGACCCTCTCTCCCAGAGAGCTTCTGTACAAAAGGTCAACTTTGACCCTGCATAACTTACTGCTCAGGGGAGCAAATTCAGAGATTCTTTTTGCTATCGACTCACGGGAGTCTTACCTTCACGAGGTGCAGGAGGTCAGGGTTTTTGTCTGCCACGGTGGCGGTTATTTTTGCTGAAACACAAAGGGGTCAGGATTACCTTAGAGGCTTCTTGGAAGCTATCCACTCTGAGGACTTATGGAGGTCTCAGAGTTTCAGGTTATGGGCCCACCCTCTAGGGTACCAATCTTTAATGGAACTGGCTTCATATACTAGGAAAGTATGATGATAGGAGCTCTATGCGAAAAAAGGTTTAGGGGGATAGTGAGTGGAGGATTGGGGCGTCCATCAAGTCTTGAAATTCCTCCAGGGATTGGAGGAACCAGGTTCACCAAGAAAGAGGATCCACCTTCAATGGAGGAAACAAAAGAATGAGAGGTGGTGGACAAAGGTAAGGAGAAGGAGACGACCACACCAATAGCAACTGGTTCGACATTCATGTCACCTATTCCGAGGAATGAGGAGAATGATACTGAAACCTGGGACTTCAACAATATGGCGGCAAAGCACTTCATCCTCAGCCATCTCACTCAAGGACTTGCATGTCTTCATTTGCAGGTAGAAAGGGCATCCGATCTTTGGATGGCTCTCATAGAGATGTACCGAAGTGGTACGATTCAGCAACAACTGTTGGCTGATTAGGAAGTTAAGGAGTATGTATAGAAAGGGGGAAATATGTTAGATTTTTGCAATGAACTTGCTACACTTTTCATGGAGCTAGAGAGTGCGGGAAAAGATTTTAGTGAAAAAGAAAAGGTTAACTATTTACTGATGAAGTTACCCTATGAGTTCGAGAACATAGTCAACCATGTGCAGGACTTGCGGGACTCAAAGTGGATATGGAACTCAGTGGTAGGGATGATTCTCGTTCAAGAGAATACAATTGAGATCCGAAGGGGATGAAAAAGTGGCCAAGCCTTGGCAACAGCGACTAATTGGAGGAATAGGGATTCTCGAAAACCGGTCGGAAACTATGGGGGTAAGGAGGAGAAAAAACAAGCCGACGAGTTCAAACCAAGGGCTCCCAAAGGTTTATGTCATTTTTGTAAGAAACCGAGCACTATATGGCAGAGTGCACTAAGCTAACCGAGCTTCGGTTAAAGGAGGGGCAAACCGGTGGTACCCCGAGAGAAAAGAAAAAGGCCCTTGTCACACAGGTACTTGAAGCGGAATCCAAGGACGAGGACGATGAGCTCCTTTTGGATGAGGAGTTGGAGGCGAAAAATGAGGTCGAAATTCCACGAAGGCATAAATGTGCTTACGGTGGATTGAAAGGTGAAGCAGGCTGGATTGTAGATTCAGGTGCCTCCATGCACATGTGTAAGGATAGACACCTTTTCACTAAGATAAGAAAGATTCCCACGGTAGAGATAGAGTACGGGGATGGGAGGATAGTCACCACTACTCTTGTAGGATCGGTAGATCTAAAAGTGTTAGTAGAAGGAAAGACATCCATATTAACATTCTCCGATGTATTGTTTATTCCGGAACTGAACAAAATCTTATCTCTACATCAGTATTAGATGATAAGAGTTTTTTTACTAGCACACGGGAGGAGTTTTTACTGCTAGTCATGAGGATGATGTCTATTTCATTGCTGAGAAAGGTAGCCATGGTATGTTTAGGCTGATCTTAAGTAATGAAAGAAGAAACTTTATTATGCTGGTGTTCATGATATTATGATGTGGCATAAGAGGCTTGGGCATGTGAATCTAGATAAGTTAAGAGAGATGAAAAAGATGGGAGTGGTGGAAGGGATTAAGTTCAGTGAGAGTGATGATATAAGTGATTGTAATGGATGTGCTCAAGGTAAAGCACACAGATTACCCTTCCTAAAACAGCCACCTATAAGGGAGAAAAAATTCTAGATCTAGTACACACAGATATTTGGGGACCGGCTAAAGTGCCCTCACCGGGTGGGAAGAGATTTATGATGACTATCACTGATGATTGGTCTCGGTATTCCCGAGTGTATTTTTTGAAAAACAAGTCCGAAGCTCAAGATTGTTTTAGACAATATAAAGCATGGAGCGAAAAACTCCATGAAACTCCAATCAAGAGAATAAGGAGTGACAATGGTGGAGAGTATACTTCTAACCAGTTTGAGGATTTTTTGAGGGAAGATGGGGTCCAACACCAAAAGACAGTTCCAGAAAACCCGGAACAGAATGGGGTAGCTGAAAGGTTAAATAGAACACTAAGTGATAGTGCTAGAAGTATGTTGTCAGATAAGAAGATAGGAAAAAGATTTTGGGCAGAAGCAATGAACTGTGCTAATTACCTCAAAAATATAGTTCTTACTTCAGCTATAAAAGATCAAACACCTTATGAGAGATGGACAGGCCGGAAACCAGACATATCTCACTTAAAGGTTTTCGGCAGTCAAGTATTCAGTCTAGATACAGATCGGTCTAATAGGAAGCTAGATCCTAAAGGAAAACCGGGATACTTATTAGGATATGATGAGGATGTTAAAGGATATAGAGTTTATGATCTAAAAAGTGAAGATATAATCTTAGTAAAGCATCTAGTAGTAATGGATGAAGGAAAGTTTGTGGATCCCTTCAAATATACAAAGTTAGTAAAAATCAGATTTGAGTCATAAAATTCCGATGACTTTGAGCTTCCTAGCTATCCATGTTTTAGAGAAGATGACATTCTTGCAGGTACAAATCAGACCGAAAAGGACTCGGCAGTGGAAACTCCAGTGACAACTCTATCCGAAGCGGAAGACGTGGTGGAAATTGATTCGGAATCAAGGGATTGGGGAAAAGCCGAGTTTGTTCGAAAGAATCCACGAGAACCATCTATTCCGGCATCAGATTTTGAGGGGGGAAGGAGAAGTAGCAAAAGACTGCAAGAAAAACAGGTTAATAACAAGGTAACAAAACTATCTCATCAAGATGAACCTCAGACTTATGGAGAGGCGATGACGTGTCCAGAAAGAAACCGGTGGAAGACAGCCATCAATGAGGAGATGGCTTCAATCATGGCAGCCGATACTTGGGAGCTGGTGGACTGTCCACCTAACCGAAAACCAATCGGTTGTAAGTGGGTTTTCAAACTAAAACTGAACCCAGATAACACAATCGAGCGCTACAAGGCCAGATTAGTGGCAAAGGGATTTACACAAAAGGAAGGAATTGACTACGAGGAAACCTTTGCCCCGGTGGTCAGATTTCCCTCCGTCCGCATACTTCTCAGTTTAGCAGCGGGGGAAGACATCGAAGTGCATCAGATGGACATCAAGACAGCCTTTTTGCATGGAGAATTGGAAGAGGAGATCTTCATGCGATAACCCAAAGGTTTTGTGGAGGAAGGAGAGGAGAGTAAGGTATGCTGGCTGATTAAATCTCTTTATGGTTTGAAACAGGCACCTCGACAATGGAATAAGAAGCTTGATGAGTTTCTTACCAGTCTAAGATATATTCGGATCAGCTCAGATCACTCAATCTATGTTTTCGAAGATGAGGAAGGTTTGATATTTATTGCAATTTATGTTGATGATTTGCTTGTTTTAAGTAAATCAATGAAAAAAATTAACAAACTGAAAACCGATCTTAAGGGGAGATTTGAAATGAAGGATATGGGAGAAGCAAGATATATTTTGGGAATTCAAGTAGAGAGAGACCGAAAAAGGAGAATTATAAGACTGACTCAAAAAGAAGCAATTGGGAACATGCTTGAAAATTTTCAAATGGATAAAGCTAATAGTTGTACAACTCCAATGGAGTTGAAGAAGGGAAGTGAGGGGAGTGAGGAAGAAAGAGTCATAGTCTTAGACGAGGAATTATCTCCTGATGAACAGAAGTTCATGTAGACTATTCCTTACAGGCAAGTAGTGGGAAGTCTAATCTATTTTATGAATTGTACCCAGCCGGATTTAGCTGCAGCTGTAGGAGTGCTGTGTAGAAGTCTAAATGCTCCCACTAAGAAGGATTGGGAGGCAGCTAAGAGAGTCCTTAGATATTTGGTAGGAACTAGGGATCTATGGTTGCATTTGGGTGGGGAGAATACTGACATCACTACTTGGAGTGATGCCAGTTATGGTGATGCTCCGATGAGGAGATGCACTTCTGGATATGTATTATATGTGGGTGACGGGGCTTGTTGTTGGAGTAGTAAACAGCAAAAGGTTATTGCTCAGTCCACCATGGAGGCTGAATATATGGCCTCTTGCTCTGGTGTAAAAGAATTGATGTGGGTCAAGTCTTTGCTTGGTGAGTTTGGTCATCTTAAGAGTGGTGTGCAGAAAATATTTTGTGATATTCAGGTAGCAATCGCTATTTCTGCCAATCCTAAACATCATTTTAAAGCCAAACACATGGACATCAGACTCAGCTTTGTTAGAGAAAAAGTAGAAAACAAAATAATCAGTTTAGAGTACAGACCAGATAGTGAGATGGTAGCAGATATGATGACCAAACCTGTGCCTTCCCCTAAGCTAATTTTTTGCAGGGAGAAGTGTTGTCTGAAATTAATAGATTGACTAGAAAATAAGGGGAGTGTAGAAATTAATGGTTTTTAAGTATTTTCTAGGTCTGAATAGGAACAAAGAAGCCGAGGCAGTCAACCTCTAACTTCTCTCTCCAACTCTCAAACTTGTCGCAGTCACTGAGAAATTGGAGAGGAAGCTAGAACCATGGCTACCTAGGCTATCCTCAGGTTTACGGGAAATTTATATTAGTCTAGGGATTAATTACTAAAAGGTATGTGCCGGCGGTTGGATTTGATCCTGGTACGTGCAGGCTGGAAGTTGGTTGATAACCGTTAGCCTTAGCCGTTAAGTCTAGAAGTACTGATACATAGTATATAGTACGATAATGATTCATACATGAACACGTAGAATAAATCATTTAACTATAACAGTTAACGGGATACATAGATATGGTAGTGTAAAAGTACGAATTGCGATAGGGAAAAAAAATCAATACCGGGCATTGCTTTCGTAAATGAAACAAATACCGCGCATGTATTTATTACGGCTACGATCAAATGCGAGTTTAATCGGACGGCCGGAATTAGCGACGAGATCGCGGAAGCCGAATTCGGCGGTTTTTGGACATTGCCACATCGGATGACACGTGGCGATGCTACATTGGAGGGCGGCATCTCCGAGGATTAAAGGAGCGAATCCGGACATTCCACGTGTGGACATTTAGGCCATGTCGTACACTGTCCGTACATAAAGTACACCGGCAGCTGTACTTTTGCGTACGGAACAGTAATCTGATTGGTTCGTACATCAGTAGATAGAGTCTGTGAGAGAGATAGGACTTAGAAAAATTAGAAGATAGGACCCTCTCTCCCAAAGAGCTTCTGTACAAAAGGTCAACTTTGACCCTGCATAACTTACTGCTCAGGGGAGCAAATTCAGAGATTCTTTTTGCTATCGACTCACGAGAGTCTTGCCTTCACAGGGGTGCATGAGGTCAAGGTTTTTTTCTGCCAGGGTGGCGGTTATTTATGCTGAAACACAAAGGGGTCAGGATTATCCTAGAGGCTTCTTGGAAGCTGTCTACTCTGAGGACTTATGGAGGTCTCAGAGTTTCAAAAACCGCTCTAAACTCAAGGTTAGAGATGAAAGACCTCGGTGAGGCAAAATATATTTTGGGTATCCAGGTAGAGAGGGACAGAAATAGGAAAATAATAAAATTGACTCAAAAAGAGGCTATTTGAAACATGTTGGATGAGTTGCGAGGGGCAAAAGGATGTCTAACTCCAATGGAGTTTCAGTAGAAGTTAGACCGAGAAGAGACAGAACCAGGTGTCATTGTTAGCGCGTATTTAGAGTCAGGGGAGAATGGTCCTATGACAATAATACCTTATAGACAGATAGTGGGAAGCTTAATATATTTCATGAACTGTACCAGTCTTGACATTGCTGCTGCAGTCGGAGTACTGAGCAGGAGTCTAGAAAATCCGAGAAAATCTGATCTTGATGCAGCAATGAGAGTCTTAAGATAATTGGCAGGAACTAAAGATCTCAAACTCACTCTAGGCGGAGGAGAACTCAAGCTGCAAACATAGAGTGATGCAAGCTATGGCGACATGCCAAGCCGGAAATCCACCACGGGATTCGTTTTACAAATTGGGAACGGTACTTGATGTTGGAGCAGCAAACTTGAAAAGGTTACAGAACAATCAACAATGGAGTCAGAATATATGGCAGCAAGCTCGGCCCTCAAAGAACTCTTGTGGGTAAAATCCATATTACAAGAACTACGATACATGCAAGTTGGTCCACAGGTGATCTGGTGTGATAACCAGGCTGCCATTGCCATTGCTTCTAACCCAAGTCATCACTTCAAAAGCAAGCACATGGATGTACGATTACTCTTTGTAAGAGAAAAGGTATTGTCTAGAGTGATTAAATTATGTTATTTGCCTGATGCAAAAATGATTGCTGATATGCTCACTAAAGCCCTTCCTGCTCCCAAGATGAAGTATTATAGGGTCGCAGTGGGATTAAGGGAATAGTTGAATTGCTGCACTGCTATACTGTCACTCTGCGATAATTCCACTATTGTGAGGTAATTGGACTGGGTGACTTGCTAATTGTTATACTGCTATGCTTCGATGCTACGCTAGTTTTTCACCGCAGCTGCGCCAGGATACTGAGTCTAAAGCTTTAGGGGAGTGTTGTCTTTTTGGAAAGCTTTCAGTCTCAGAGCAGCGCAGTTGCTTTACAGACAAAGCAGCGCAGCTGCTATACAGACATAGCAGCGCAGCTGCAATACAACAGAGCAGCGCAGCTGCTATACAGCAGCGCAGCTGCTATACAGCAGAGCAGCTGCTATACAACAGAGCAGCGCAACAGCAGAGCAGCGCAGCAGCGAAGCTGCAACACAGATAGGACAACGCAACGTCCGATATTCTTAATGTGATTCTGTACAGGATAGAGCAACTGCGATAGATACGATTCTAGTTAGCTTAGTGATAGCTCAGTGGTAGCTTAGTGATAGTGGTAGCTTGACAGATTAGTGGTAGCTTGGTGGTTTGATGTACCTCTCAAGTACACTGGTGTTGCCAGTTCAACACAAGTATAAGACTTAGGACTCATAACATATTATGCATCCAGACTTCCAAGTAGTAAAACTGCAAACAGTTTTTGGGAAACTTCTGAGTATTATATATTGAGTGTTGTCAGGTCAATTGTGCTATAACTTTGGGAGTTATCAGTGTTTATGCTACTCTATATTCTGATAGAGTTTTGTGAGGTTTGGATGCTTGTATAAAAATTGGTGAGCACTTAAGAACAGTTGTTTGTTAGGATTCTTGATAGCTTCTGAGAGTGTATCATGTCTACTTCTACTACTACTGCTGCTCCTCCACCTGCACCGGTGGTTGTAGAACAACACTTGGCTACCCTTATCTGCTGTGAAGTAAACTTCATCTTCCTACTTAGCTGTATAGAATTCCTTTCTAGTAAAGGTATCAAAATCGTTATCATCTAATACAGAAGTAGATGCAAGATTTTTACTCAGCTGAGGAATGTAGAGCACATTTGAGAAGATGAGTATGGAAGTCTTACCCTCCACTAAAACTTTTAGATCTACCGAGCCCACTAGATTTGTGGTAACCAATCTCCCATCCCTATAAAAATTTCTACATAGGGATCTTTCTTAGCTTAGTGAAGAGGTGCCTGTCACGGCACATATGTATGGATGTACCTGAATCGATGATCCATCCTTCCTTTGGAGCTTCCTGAATGGCTCCAAAGGCACACTTTTGCTTCCGAGGAATTTCCTTCTCCTCCAAGTTCTCGTCAAGGAGAAGCTCACCATCCTCCTCCTCATAAGACTCGTCCTCCTCGGTCTATCCTTTCACTCGTGTGACTACAAGTGTTTTCTTCTTCCCTCCGGAAGAACCCCCTCCTCGGTTTCTTGGAGCCTCAGCTCCGACAGCTTGATGCAATTAGCTATGAAGTGTCCCGACATTTTGCAGAAATGGTAACGACCCTTTGGAGGCTTGGGTTCTCCACATTGATCCCCTTTGAAGCTGTTGTACGGCTTATTCGGGTCTTTCCTCCAATGATCTCTTGCGGCAGCTAGAGCTTGAAAGCTCTTTCCTCCTCTACGGATCTCGATAGTGTTCTCTTGCACGAGTATCTTTTAGACCACGGTGTTCCATTTCCAAGAGTTATCATCCGTTTTTTGCGCTCGATACACTATGTTTTCATACTCCTCAGGCAGCTTCATGATGAGAGTGTTTTCTTTCATCTTCACTGTGCCTGTCTATCCGTCACTCTCCATCTCCATATAAAGGAAATGGAGATCATTACACTAATCTAACATCTTCCCTCCTTTGTAAGTAAAACTCCCCATCCTTTCATCCACTAGCTAGAGCCCTTGAATGGTACCAGCTTTATAGATCTCCACTAAAGTCATCCACAACTCTTCGGCCTTGAAGATGTGAAGATGAGAGGTTGCCAAAGCTTGAGTGATGTGCCTCAAAATGAAATGCCTGGCATTCATGTTGGTGTACTCCCACATTTGAATATCGTTTTCCTCGGTCTTCACGACCACCACTCCCGGTGGCGTGGCAATAGGAGTGAGAGGTGTCTCCTTTCCTTTCACTTTTACGGACACACTGCTGTCCCCATCGTCTGTCTCCTCCATCAGAGCAGATGCTACTGCAAAAAACCTCACTCCATCAAAACCTGGTGGAGTCCCCTTCGATGGACGTTTCACTCGTCCACTGACGATACCCCAGTATCGTTTTTCACACGATGCCCCCGTCATCATGGCTTCTTAGTAAATGAACCCAGATCCGTTGAAGATGGGCACCCTAGAGGGTGGTGTTGAAAAGTGATATTTTATATTCTATCCTTTTTGGGTCTTGCAGTTCTCATACTTGACGTAGTCACTGAGAATTGACAGGCGACCATGGCTGCCTTAGAGAGATGAGAAGATAGGTAGAAGATAAGGCTTCGTAAAAGTTTTGTTGCCACAGACAGGATGTAACCTCCAGAACAACAACCGTACGAAATAAGCTTCCGCCTTATCCTCTAGGTCTTGATGAATCGTTGCACATACCATATTTGATATTTATTTAAAGATGAATCTAAGGCATATTCCATTTAACATCTTACGAAACGAAACCCAACCTGGAATGTGTGGTAGCACACGAAATGCAGTACAACACGAAATAAATAAAACAAACATTTCAATTCGTCAGACGGAATTAAATGTCGCGATCGACTTTTCGCAAAGCGAGAACGAATTTCAAGCGGTCAACACGAAATGTTGACTGTCGAAATTCAACGGTCAACACAGAACATTGACCGGTGAAATTCAACGGTCAACATCTATTCGGCGCGCCGTCAGATCCAACGGCTGAAATTGATCATCGTAAAAAAAAACGGACGGCACGCATTAGTGCCGATATGCCAAAACGACTATTTGGGAGAAGTTTGGTGAAATTGGTGGAAATGACACGTGGCATCATCCTATTTGATGCCTGAAGAGAAAACAACCAGAATGACGTTGACCTATTAGCCATGTGGTAGACCGAGAGTGGTGCCGAATATATCTGTACATAAAGTACGGCGGCTTCTTTACTTTGTATGTAAAATAATTAGGGAACTCGATTTTGATTGGTTTAGAGTAGCTATTAGGAGTTTTTTAGGACTTAGACAAAAATTGAAAAGTCCTCTCTCCTAGAGGCCATCTGTACAAATATGTTATCTTTAAACAGCCATAACTTAATGCTCAGGTTAGCAAATTCAGGGATTATTTTTGCAGCGGACTCAAGGGAGTCTATGCTACACTGGGATGTAGTGAATCAGAGTTTTTGCATCCCAGGGTGGGACTTATTCATTGTCAAAGCAAAAAGTGCATATACTATCCTAGAGGCTTCACATAAGCTGGATATTCTGTGTACCAATGGAGGTCACAAAATTACAGGTTTTGGGCCCACCCTCTACCGTGCCCATTTTAAATGGAAGAGGGTTCGTTTATTGGGAAACCATGATGAGGGGTGCATTGTTTGAAAAACGGCTATGGGGCATTGTGAGTGGCCGTGTGCGTCGGCCATCCGCTAAATTTCGGAGTTCCACAAGGGTTTGGAGGATCTCGGTTCACTAGAGGATATGTAGGGGTAGAGGGGGTGGAGGATGTTGCAGAAAGCACCATGTTGGACAAAGGGAAGGAGAAAATCACATTAATGGCTAGTGGATCGGCTCCAGTAGCACCTGTTCAGAAAACAGAGGCGAATGATACTGAAATTTAGGATTTCAACAATACCGTGGCGACTCATTTTATTCTTGTGCGTCTATCTCGAGAGTGGCAACACCTCATCTTTATGTGGAGAGGGCACACAAGTTGTGCAAAGCTCTTGTCGACATTTACAAGAGCAGTATGATTCAGCAGCAGAACTTGGCAAATCAGAAGGTACAGGCATATGTGTACAAAGGGGGAAAGATGTTAAGTTTCTGTAATTTGGCTGGGTTATTCATAGAGTTAGAAAGTGCAAGGAAAAGGGAGACCGAGAAAGAGAAGGTAAACACTTTGCTAATGAAACTCCCAGATGATTATGAGAACATTGTTAACATGGTTCTGGATTCGTTAGATCATCTTTGGATACGGGATTCTGTTGTGGGGATGATTTTGGTTTCGGGAAAGCACAATTGAGATTCGTAGGGGAGGAAAGAGTGTTGAAGCATTGGCTACTGGTACTGACTGGGGGGATAAGGATACCCAGAAACTTTATAGGAACTTTGGTTGAGGAGGAAATGGAAACCATGACGGATCTGGACCAAGGGCTCTGAAGGGACTTTGCCATATTTGTAAGAAGGCGGGACACTACATGGCGAGTGCACTAAGTTGACGGAGTTGAGATTGAAGAGGAATTGATTCGAAAACCAGGCGGAAGGAAAAAGAAGGCGATCGTTGCGACACAAGTCGTGGGAGAGGATGTTGATGATGACGATAGAGAACTTCTCCTCAACGAGGAGTTGGAGGTGAAAGGTGAGCCGGAGATTCCAAGGAGGCAAAAGTGTTCTTTCGATGGAGTGAAAGAAGCTCCTGAAGAAGGATGGATCATTGATTCACGAGCCTCTATACATATGTGTAGAGAAAAACCATTGTTAACCAAAATGAGAAATATCCCTACTGTAGAGATAGAGTATGGGGATGGGAGAATAGTGACCACTAATTCAGTGGGATCAGTAGATCTGAGGGTCCTAGTTGATGTAAAGACATCTATAGTCACTTTCTCTGATGTTCTTTTTATTCCAGAGTTGAACAAAAATCTTATCTCTACGTTGGTCTTAGATGATAAGAGCTTCGAGACTACTACTAAGAAATGAGTCTTTGTTGCTAGCTATGAGAATGAAGTGTACTTCACAGCTCAAAAAGGTAGCCAAGGAATGTTTAGGCTGAATTTGAGTAATTGAAAGACGAGAGTTTACTATGTTGGTGTAAGTGATTTGATGATGTGGCATAAAAGGTTGGGACATGTGCATCAAGATAGATTGAAGGAAATGAAGAAAATGGGTGTAGTTGAGGGAATACATTTTAGGGATAATGAGACTTTGGATAATAGTAGTGGGTGTGCTCAAGGAAAAGCCCACAGATTGCCTTTTTCAAAAGTCGCAACATATAAAGGTGAAAAGGTTTTAGATTTGGTTCATACTAACATATGGGGACCGGCCAAAGTGCCATCAGTTGGAGGAAAAAGATTTATGCTTTCTATCACGGATGATTGGTCTAGATACTCTAGAGTATATTTCTTGAAAAAAAAATCTGAGGTTTCGGCTTATTTTAAGGAGTATAAGCATGGAGTGAAAAGCTTCATGAGACACTTATAAAGAGAGTGAGGAAGATAATGGGGGGGAATTCACTTCTAATGAGTTTGAGGATTACCTGAAAGAGGAACGGGTTCAACACCAAAATACTGTCCCAAACAACCCAGAACAAAACGGTGTAGCCGAGAGACTAAATCGGACTTTAAGTGATAGTGTCCGTAGTATGTTGACAGATAAAAAGATAAAGAAAATTTTTTGGGCAGAAGCTATGAATTGTGCTAACTATCTCAAAAAAAGAGTCCTTACCTCGGCTATAAAAGGCCAAACAACTTATGAAAGATGGACTGGAAGAAAACCTAATATTTCACACTTAAAGGTGTTTGGAAGTCAAGTGTTTAGTCTAAACACAGAAAAATCTGGTTGGAAGTTAGATGCTAGAAAAAAGCCGGGATACTTACTTGGGTATGATGAAAATGTAAAGGGATATAGAGTTTATGATCTCAGAAGAGAATACATAATTCTAGTAAAACACTTGGTAGTTATGAATGAGGGAAAGTCCATAGATCCCTTTAAATACACCAAATTGGTGAGAATTAGAATTGAATCCGAAAATGAGTTAGATTTAGATTCTTCTAATCGAACTCCGGTTCAGCCTGACCTTGCAAAGAAAGAGGAAAAATTGACCGAGAGTGACTCTCTCTTGGAGTCACAACATCCGGTTCAAACCGAGGAAGAAAACGAGGAAAGACCAGAAATGGACGATGAACGCCCAAAGATGGACTCCTCGGATAGGGGAGAAGGAGAAGTTGTTTGGAGAAACCTAAGATTACCCTCCATCCCAGCGTCGGGGTTTGAAGGAGGAAGGAGGAGCAGTAAGAGACTTTGAGAGAGACAAGCAAACAAGGTAACTAAGCTGTCACATTTGAGCAACCTATACTTAATCGGAAGCAGTTAATAGTCCGGAAGGTGAAAGATGGGTGACAGCTATTAATGATGACATGGCTTCCATTATGGAAGCAAACACATGGGAGTTGGTGGATTGTCCTCCGGATAGAAAGACAATAGGATGCAAGTGGGAATTTAAGTTGAAGCTCAATCTAGATAACACTATCGAGCGTTACAAGGCCAGATTACTGGCAAAGGGGTTCGCACAAAAGGAGGGGATCGATTATGAGGAGACTTTTGCTCCGGTTGTTAGATTCCCCTCCCTCCGGATTCTACTCAATCTTGTGGCAGTGGAAGACATGGAAGTGCACCAGATGGACTTCAAAACCGCTTTCTTACACGGAGAATTGGAAGAAGAGATCTTCATGCGACAACCGGAAGGATTTGTGGAGAAAAGGAGAGGAAAGCAAGGTGTGTAGATTGATAAAGTCCCTTTATGGACTAAAGCAAGCTCCACGCCAATGGAAAAAAATGTTGGACAGGTATTTGAGGAGTTTGGGATATATTCGAATCAGTTTGGTCATTCTATCTACTTATTTGAGGAAGAGGAAGGTATAATTTTCATTGCCATATACGTTGATGATTTACTTGATTTGAGTAAATCAATAAAGAAAATTAATATATTGAAAAAGGATCTAAAAGGAAGATTTGAAATGAAAGATTTGGGAGAGGCAAAGTTCATTTTGGGAATTCAAATGGAGATGGATAGGGAAATGAAAACAATTAGACTAACTCAAAAGAAAGCAATAGGGAATATGCTTGAAAAATTTCAAATAGAGAAAGCAAATAGTTGTACAACTCTAATGGACTTAAAGAAGGGAAATGA
Organism: Zygnema cylindricum; assembly: GCA_037447655.1. Lineage (NCBI taxonomy): Eukaryota > Viridiplantae > Streptophyta > Zygnematophyceae > Zygnematales > Zygnemataceae > Zygnema > Zygnema cylindricum. The sequence continues at coordinate 95,412 of JBBHKE010000159.1, read as the reverse complement.
GGGGAGCTCAAAAGAGGGAGTCTTTATCTTAGATAATGAGCTATGACGTGAGGAAAGCAAGTTCATGCAAACTATTACGTACAGACAGGTTGCAGGTAGTTTGATCTACTTTATGAACTATACTCGTCATGATATAGCTGCAGCTGTGGGAGAATTAAGTAGGAGTCTAAATGATCCTAGGAAGAAAGATTGGGAAGCGACCAAATGGGTCATGCGATACTTGATAGGAACGAGAGATCTATGGTTGCACTTGGGAGGGGATAATACTAACATCACCACTTCGAGTGATGCTAGTTATGGGGATGCTCCGATGAGGAGGTGTACTTCTAGGTATGTGTTGTACTATAGGAATGGGGCTTGCTGTTGGAGCAGTAAGCAACAAAAAGTGATTGCTCAACCCACCATGGAGGCTCATTATATGGCCTCTTGTTCGGCTGTGAAAAAATTGATGAGGGTAAAATATTTGCTTCAAGAATTAGGATATATGAAGAGCGGAGTGCAAAAAGTATTTTGTGACAATCAAGTTGCGATTGCAATTGCAGCAAACCCAAAACATCACTTTAAAGCAAAACATATGGATATTTGTTAGAGCTTTGATATAGAGAAGGTTGAGAATAAAATAATTAGTTTGGAATATAGACCGGATAGAGATGGTAGCAGATATGATAACTAAGACGGTTCCTTCTCCGAAATTAAAATTTTGTAGGAAGAAGTGTGGACTGAAAAAAAAGATAGACTAGAAAATAAGGGGAGTGTTCAAAAGTGATATTTTATATTCTATCTTTTTGGGGTCTTGCAGTTCTCATACTTGTCAAAGTCACTGAAAATTGACACGCAGCCATGGGTGCCTTAGACAGATAAGAAGATACGTAGAAGATAAGGCTTTTGCAAAAGTTTTGTTGCCACAGATAAGATTTGATCCTGTAACCTCGGGACACCAGCCTTACAGAATAGGCGTCCACCTTATCCGATAGGACTTGATGAATTGTTGCACATATCATATTTGATATTTATTTAAAGATGAATCTACGCCATATTCCATTTAACATCTTACGAAACAAAACGCAACATAAAACGTGTGGTACCGCACGAAATGCAGTACCGCACGAAATAAATGAAACAAACATTTAATTTCAACGGACGAAATTAAATGTCGCGATGGACGGTTCGAAAAGCGAGAACGAATTTTAAGCAGTCAACACGGAATGTTGACCGTCGAAATTCAATGGTCAACACGGAACATTGACCAGTGAAATTCAACGGTCAACATTTATTCGGCGCGCCGTCAAATCCAACGGCTAAAACTGATCGCCGTAAAAAGAACGGACGGCGCGCATGAGTGCCGGTATGTCGGAACGACTATCTAGGAGCAGTTTCGCGAAATGGGGCTAAATGACACGTGGCATCATCCTATTAGATACCGAGAGAGAAAAGGGACAGAATGACGTTACCACGTGGCAGACCGAGAGTGGTGCCGAATATATCCGTACATAAAGTATGGCGGCTTCTGTACTTTGTATGTACAATAATTAGGGTACTCTATTTTGATTGGTTTAGAGTAGCTATTAGGATTTTTTTAAGACTTAGACAAAAATTGAAAAGTCCTCTCTCCCAAAGGCCATCTATACAAATATTTTGTCTTTGAATAGTCATAACTTAATGCTTAGGTGAGCAAATTCAGTGATTCTTTTTGCACCAGACTCATGGGAGTCCAAGCCATATAGAGGTGTAGTCAGTAAGAGTTATTGTATCCCATGGTGGGACTTATTCATTGTCAAAGTCAAAAGTGCTTATACTATCCTAGAGGCTTCACATAAGCTGGACATTCTGTGTACCAATGGAGGTCACAAAATTACAGGTGGCCCCATAACCTGCAATTATGTGTCCCCCATTAGAACATTGAATTCAAGAAGCCTCTAGGTAACTTTTGGCTAGTCCTCTTTCAATTTCGATCACTGCTACCCAAGTAAGCAAATAGACAATGTGACTGCCCCCTGTGCACTCTAGAATCCCTTGATTTCCAAGCAAAAAGAATCACTGAAAACACCCAACCACCCAACCAGGTGATTAGTTATCAAGTGGCAGAGAAGCCAATATTTATACAAGCTTGTTCGGAGAGAGGCGGCTACCTCCTCGATCCTCTAACTCCTAATCCCCTCTCACAACCCCTATCTATTAATGTACAAACCAATCAAAAGACTGAAAAATAAACAAAGGTACTTGTTGTTCTACAACCACCGTTGCATGAGAAGAACCAGCAGTAGTAGTGGAAATAGACATGAAAAACAATGGAAACTATCAAAATACCTACTCAACTGCCAATTTTGAATAGACACAAAATATGACTCAGATAGCCAAAATACCTCAAATTTTACATAATGATAAAAAATTCAATAAACTGAGAAATCTTAAAATTTCAGCCCAAATGACCTTGTAAACCATAAGATATGTTGTCTGGAGGTTTCCCAAAAAATGCCCTTAGAAAATTATATTCCCAATACTGGATACTACAAAATTGGCTAAGTCCTAAGTTATATACTCAAAATTTGTTTCTATTCATCTATACGAATTTGGGTAATCGTTACTACAGTTTTTATCTTGACTAACGACAACGCATCCTACCTGTACGTCACTGTACCTCAAAACCCTAATTATTACTTTCTAAAAACGTGCTTAATGGAACACTATTTTTTATTACTCTAAAATACAAAACAATGTTATTCAGATATTTCTAGATATTGAACTGTACACAAAACGTTCCAACTGTACACAAAACATTCCGAATGCTTAGTCAGCAAGAGTCGCAAAAATCTAGCCGAGTGTGGTCGTGTAGTACGAAGCACCTGAGTGCTTCGTCACTTGTGGTCCCACGCGAATCACGTTTGTGGTCCCTCGTGAATCACGCTTGTGGTCCCAGTTGAATCGCGTCCGTGGGAACAAATTCAATCGACGATGGTACCGTCGAACTGTACCATTTATTTTCGGAATACCTGGTTCAAATCCCGTTCGTCCGATCTTGAGAATCATATCGTGAACTGCGTCACGCGTGTGGCTGACTGTCGGCACCACTCAGAAAAACCTACATACGTTCTTTTGGCGACACGTGTCCTTGTAAAAGTACAATGCACTCTACTGTACTTTTTGCTACTGTAACGCTAATTAAGGTAAGTCCTACAGTATACAACTTAGAAAAATCATCTAAGTTATATTTACCCTTATTTACAGAAATAAAGATTTTATAAATTACAACACTCCCCTAAATCTTTAGACTCAGTTACTCACTTAGTCCAATAGTATCTTTGCAAAATTGTAACTTAGGAGCGGGAAGGGCTTTTGTTAACATGTCAGCTACCTTCTTCTCGTCCGGTAAATAACTTAACAACTTTTGCAATTATTTTTTCTCTAACAAAGTGAAGCTAACATCTATGTGTTTGCTCTAAAAGTTATGGATGGGGTTAGAGGCAATTGCAATGACTGCCTGGTTGTCACACTAGATAGCTTGAGAACTAGTTTGCATATACCTAAGTTCCTGTAAAACAAACTTGACCCATAGGAGCTCCTTGAGGGTGGAAGCTGTTGCCATATTCTCTGACTCCATTGTGGATTAAGTTGTAACCTTTTGTAATTTGCTACTCTAGCAGCAAGTTATGTCTCGAATCTTCAAAACAAAGCCGGTCGTAAATTTCCGGCTTGGCATCGCTCAACGTCTGTATTTTCACCTCTCCTCCTCCGAGTACAAGCTTAAGATTTCAAGTACCTGCAAGATAACTCAGCACCCTTTTTGCTGCTTCCCAGTCCGCCTTTTTAGGATTCTCGAACTTCTACTCAAGACCCCCACAGCTGCTGCAATATCAGGTCTCATACAATTCATAAAATATATAAGACTTCCAACTACCTGTCTGTTTGGCTTTGAAGCCATTAACTCCTCCTCCCATGACTCTAGACTCTCACACACCATAATGCCTGAGTCTGAATCCCTTCCTTCCAATTTTTGCTTGAATTCCATGCGAGTTATAGATCCCTTTACATCTTTCATGTCAAATCTTTCCAACATGTTACCTATTGCTTCTTTCTGAGTTAACATAATCAGCCTTTAGTTTCTGTCACTTTCTACCAGTATTCTTAAAATATACTTGGCCTCACCAAGGTCTTTCATCTCGAACCTAGACCTTAAAGCCGCTTTAATGTCGTTTATTTCATCCATTGACTTACTTAACAATAATAAGTCATCCACATATACAGCAATGTATAGTATCCCATCCTCCCTTTGTATGACATATACAGAATGATTTGAGCTAATCCTCTTATATCCCAACCAAGTCAAAAACTCATCTAACTTCAAATTCCATTGACACGGGGCTTGTTTTAGCCCATACAAAGATTTCATCAATTTACACACTAATTCTTCCTTTCCTTTTTAAACTTACATTTCAGGTTGTTTCATATAAATGATTTCTTCTAACTCTCCATGCAAAATGGCAGTTTTAACATCCATTTGTTGTATTTCCATATTCTCTATAGCCGCTAGACTTAGAAAAATTCTGATAGTGAGAAATTTGACAACTGGAGAGAAGGTTTTCTCAAAGTCAATACCTTTTTATTTTATTATACCCTTTAGCCACTAGTCTGGCGTTATACCTTTCGATGGTGTTGTCCGGGTTCAGCTTCACCTTGAATACCCATTTGCTGCCAATGGCTTTTCTGCCCGAAGGAAGATCCACCAGCTCCAATGTCTGTGCCTCCATAATAGATTTCATTTCATCGTTTGCCGCCTCGATCCATTGATTTCTCTCACGGGATGAGAAGGACTCCTGGATTGTTAGTGGCTCCTCTGTAGCTGCAGAAAAAGCAAAGTGAGATTCTGCTTGCAGACAGCTACTAGATCTCTTTCCCCCCGAAAATTACGAGGTTGAGATCGTCGGCAATCTCTGATTTTTCAGTTTAGTGTGAACCGTAACTTGATCTGGTATAGAGTCTGTAATAGTTCTTTCCACCTCAGGCGTAGCTTGTGGTGAAGCATCCTGTAAAGGCATTAGAGAAACTGAAGGAAGAGGTGTCCCACCTGCTGTTGGAAAGTAGACTCGCTGCGTATGGTGAAAAATGACATATTCTTGTTTATCCTTTGTCGGTTGATCTCGCATTTTAAAAAGGTCAACCGAATCCTGTTCATCTTTAATCTGGATATTCCTAGATATAATCACTTTCTGTTTTTAAATACAAACACTCTATATCCTTTTGCATTATCATCATACCCCATAAAAATTCTTGGTAAGCCCTTAGCCTCCATTTTCCATCTATCCTGTGAAGTATCTAGAATAAAACACTTGCTGCCAAAGATTTTTAAAGTGGCTAACATCAAGTTTCTCTCCTGTCCAAAGCTCATAAGGTATGGTGCTAACAAATCTAGAAGCAATTCTGTTCTTAAAATAAACAGCACAATTAAGTGTTTCAGCCCAGAATTTCAAATCTAGCCCTTTATCTGCAAGCATGGGCCGAGTGCTCCCTATCATTGTCCTATTTAATCTTTCAGAAACACCATTGTGTTTTGGTGTATATGGATCTCTAAGATTGTGACTGATGCCTTCTTGAAGGAGAAATTCTTCAAATTCCTTTGATGTGTATTCTCCCTCATAGTCCGATCTCAACGCCGAGATTGGAACTCCATGAAGCTTTTCCGCCCACGATTTGTAGTTTTTCAAGTGAATAAACACTTCACTTTTATTTTGCATGAAGTAAACTTTGGTGTACCTTGTGTAGTCATCTGTAAATGTGACCATATAGCGGACGCCTCTAGCGGAAGCCACTTGTGAAGGACCGATAACTTAGAATGTATTAGCTGTAGAACTCTTTTTGATCCGTGGTCTGCTTCATGTGGATATGGTAATCTGTGGATCTTGCCAAATGAACAACCATCACATGATTTTATAGGATGAGAAGTGAGAGAAACTCCATCAACTTTTCCCGAATTCACCATTTTGATTAGATTATCATAATTCATGTGTCCTAATCTTTTATGCCACAACTCATTATCATATTAGACATTAGAGTAGAGAACATCATTTTCCTTGTATTCAACCATGTCCATCCGGTACATTTTGCTAATATCTATAGTTCGTGTTACTGCTACTTTTCTTTTCTTGCTCACAACCTGTCTACCTCTTTTTAGAATGACTTTAAAGCCTTTGCTCTCTAGTAAGGATGTAGAGAAAAGATCCTTTTTGAAGTTTGGAATATACAAAACATTGTGAAGAGTTCTCTCTACTGACTTTCCCCCCACATCTACCATTAGAGACACATCACCCTGAGCTGACGGTTGAACACTCATGCCATAAGCATAGTAGATACTCTTTGGAGGTGTTTGCTTCAGATTTGTAAAAGCCGCCTTGTTCCAACACATGTGGGCCGATGCTCCCGTGTCCATGATCCATCGTGCATCCTTACGACCCTCCATGGCTGTCGCAGTAGCAAATAACTCCGCCTCCTCTTGCTCATTGAAGCTCATAGACTCATCTACATCAATAGCAAAAGCTGAAAAGAGAGCATTCCCACGGGTAGGATTTCGAGAAAAGCCTTTGTGATATTGGCTTTGCTGCCAACCTGGCCTGTATAAATCTGTCTCATTAGCCTTTTTTAGCTTAGGACAGTACCTGTATCCATGACCCTTCTCATAACAATAGAAAGAAGCAGTAGAAGATTGTCTATTTGGCCTCGGATTAAACTGCTTAAACTGATTCTGATTCTGGCTAAACTGATTCCTATTCTGATTAAATTGGTTTCTTTTGTCAAAGTCTGTGGCAAAAGCTTCAACCTTTCCTTCTCCTTCAAGGAGTTTAGTATTATACTCTTCCTCCAATATAAGATTATATGCTAATTGAAATGACCAACTAGCTTTATCATGACTCTTTAACTGAGCAAACACACCTTTCATGCTACTATGAAGACGTCTAATAAGCAGAGCTGCATGCTGAAACTCAAGAAATGACCCCTAGCAGAAGAGTGTGCATCAATAAGTGCACGAAAGTTGTCACAATAATCGATTATAGTTCCCCCCGAGTATTTTTACCCCGAATTTTTTCCAGCCACCAAGAGTTTCTTTTGGACATTCGCTTTCTCAAAAACAGATTTTAGTGATGTCCAAATCTCCCTCGCCTTCTTGATTTTAAGTCGAGATATGACCAGATTTTCTGAAATATAAAGAATTAGATTGTTTGCCATTGAATTATTTTTCGCCCAACTCGGATCTGTTTCATTAAGGGAGACATCCAAGACTCCCAATAAGTCAGCACTTTCAAACGAAGATTCAACCATTGCCGCCCAGTACTCATACTTTTGGCCATAGAAGATAGGAATTCTTGACGAAAGGCCCATAACTTGTTGTTCAACAACCACCGTTGCAGGAGTACCAACAGTAGTAGTGGAAGTAGACATGGAAATTAGCAAAAACTATCAAGTACCTTCTCAACAGCCAACTTTCAACTTACACAAAATAAGACAAAAAGGCCAATATGCCTCAAATTTGCCATAGTGATACACAACACAGTAACATGACAATTCCCAAAATTGCAGCCCAAATGACCTAGTAAACCATATGATATGACGCATGGATGTTTTCCAAAAACTGCCCTTAAAGTATCATAATCCCAAAACTGGATGAATCAAAATTTGATAAGTCCTAACCTATATACTCACGTGAGTATCTACTGGTCACACTAATTCGGGTGACCATACTACAGTACTATCCTGACTTACGACAAAGTGTCTTACCTATACATCACTGTATCGTAAGTACTTCCATAACTCTAATTATTACCTGCTGCAAAATTAACAGTGAAACACTAAATTCAAATGCACTAAATGCCAACCATTTGCTTTCTAGATATTTACAAATAACGCCCGTACACTTAACGTTGTCGATTGCTTAGTCAACATTAATTGCAAAAGTCTAGATAAATGTTGATTTCGAGGTACGAACATCCTAAGTGCGTACGACGCACTTAGTCATTGTAGTCCCCAGTTTAATCGCGTCCGTCGAATTGTCTTGTATCGACGTCCTACTTTCGATCTCTCACAATTTTGTCCCGGATGTTCGGATTAGTCTTCGTCTGTGGGATTCGATAAACCTGCCCGTATTGTTTGTGACACGCATATGTGGATGTTGGTTGCCACTCCGGAATATCTGCGTTATATTTAATTGTTGACGTGTGCCCTTGCAGAAGTATAATACCGTACCATATATTTCCGAAATATCCGTTCCGAATTCTGTTTGTCCGATTCGTGGAATGCGCTTGTCTAATGCGTGATGCGTGTAACTGATTGTCGGTGCCACTCCGTAAAACATGCATGGGCGACGCGCGTCCTTGTAGAAGTACAGTTCACTCTATTGTACTTCTGCTAATATAACACTAATAAAGGTAAGTATTACAACAAAAACCATTTAGAAAATATTATAAGTCATTAGCCCCTATCACAGCCTTATCTATTGAAATAAAGATTTCAATTTACAACACCATAGCGTTGCGACGGGCATTATCACGCTACGTATCTTTCAAAATTTTGTAATAGGGAATAAGCTACCCCGCGAATCGTTATTAGCGTTATGAACTCTTTATCGGTGCCCCCAACTTTTGATTCCAAAACCCGAAATAGAATTGATAAATCTAAATTTTCCTTGACGCTAATTACTTTTCTAAAGAATTATCGTTCATAATTATAATTTATGACGTTATTGAATATTGTGGTGTACGGACGTGTTTGTCCGTATAAAACGGTACTTTATTCAGTAAAAAAATTATAAAACATGGATTAAAATAATCGCGATCGCATGTAAAACTACGCTCAGAATAAGAGACGTAATAAAATCGTACCTATTTTTGTGTAAAGATATGTGTGGCGTAATAATTATTCGCGCAAACACCCAAATTAGAGTTATGAAAAACATAGAGTTAAAGGACTCGACAATATACTATTTGTCAGATTTTGTACGTTTACCTATTTTACTGTGAAGATCCTGATGGCAGATCTATAGTACCAAAATTAGAATTAATGATCAATTAGTATTAAACATCTTTTTCAAAAAAAAATGAAAATCGTAATTTATAATGCTAATTATTTTCTAATACTAATAATTTCTTATCGCTAATAACGATTCAGGGAGTAGCACTTGAGTACGCATTGTTTTAGTAATTAAGTACTATAGCTTTTCATTGACGGAAAGCCCATGACTGTATAATGCGGGTAAGGGTGCGTCTCTTTGTGCCAAGGTAAGGGTTATTTTATGTCGTTTTCCTATACAACTTAGAGCCGTACCGCATAAGTTTCAGCTGTACAAAAAAATAGAAAAAAAAAAGTATATTTTGCGTCATCATCAAATTTAAGATGTACTATATGTTGATGTCTTGTGTTCTTCGACCCACGACCGCGCCAAAACACGTCATATTCAAACTTTCCTTTAAAATACACGGCCGATGTGTTTTAAAACAAAGTATTTTTCAGAAACAAATAGGAACACGTATTCGCACGTGTAAATTTTTTTACAAAAATTTCAAAAGAATTATAGCGACGGCGAATGGTACACCATTCGTTATATTTTGTCCGTTTGCGTCCATCAAAGTACACAATTCGTTGTGTTTTATCGCGTTTCGTTTGGTACGGACTTTCCCATTCTAGGGGTCTTAAAATTCCGATGCCACTTGACGAAATCGTGAGAAATCTCTGAGGGCACCCCAGCAAGTCGCACACGCCGCCTGTAACAGTAAAAGCAGATCGAACTTGTTTGTAAAGGGGTATTTAGGTGTTATGAATATAGAGTACTAAATTTGGTGGACGTTCGCGAAAGAATCGCTCGATTTAGAGTCCTATTTCAAAAGATATAGCGATGGGTGTATTTAGGTGACAGCTAGGGGTCAAAATAATAGGTGGGTAACATTGAAACGGGTTAAGGGTCAAAGTAGTCGCGGAATTTAAGGCGTACGTCTATATAAAGTACTAATATTGGTTTGGTACCTATTATGGTTCGTTTCGTACTATTTTTAGTACGAAACGTCATAATTCAAATTTGTAAGTTTCGTAGGTAGTTTCGCAAGTTAAATTCGCGACGCACGATAGTGCGAAGTCGCGTTTCGATTTGCGTGCACTTTTGCACGTAAATGCTACGTAGTAAAATGTAGTGTTTGATTGGTTAGTAAATGCTATGTAGTTAGGGGGAGATTTCGCACGCTTTTGCATTGGTCAGTCCGAGTCCTTGCTGATCAATGATTGGCCCAGGTAAAAGCCTGTTCAAACGGAGCTTTGACTCTGGCCTGGCTAGTCCAGGGCGATGATGGATAAATAGTGAAGTGTAAGAGGAGACTAGACATCTTTTCCTTTGGGAAAAGTTTGTGGAAATTCCGGCTGATCTTGGTCTTGAGCGATTAATACCAAATTGGAGAAAAGGGCATTTTGCATTGAAATCTCTTACTAACTAAATAGTATTTTAGTAGTTAAGAGATAGAATTATTAAGAGTGGAGGGTAGTGGAAAACACTTTAATAAGAAGGGTTGAGCCACGAGGGCAAGAGACCAAGCTAATGTTATGTGGACAGAAGCTTCTTCTAATTTAAAGTTTATCCTTATGTGAGTGTTGTCCAATGTGGATGTGTATTTTCCAATGTGTGGAATGTGTGGTTGTGATTGTTTGTAGTAATGGGATTTTCTAAGAGGTAGGAGATCCTGTTACATATGGTATCAAAGCTTGGTTAGAAACCAGGGAGAAGTTTGCTCACTCGAATATCGACTGCCGTGACCGGTGAGGGTGCTCTAACCTGTGTCGGTAGAACCACAATGTGAAGTGGTAGGGGATTGGAGGGAAACTAAGTGATCACACAGCCAGCGGCCGCTGGTTAGATGTGGGGCGTGCTTAGGTCCTCAGGACTAAGGCAGGGTGGGCAGTGTAGCCACCGTTAAAGCTCACTCCAATTACCTAGAGGCCAAACAAACTTGCCTTCTCCTAGCAATGATTCATGTGTAGAGGAAGGGCTTGTAGCCATGAAGGGTGAGGAGGTGAGGATTAGAGAGAAAAAAAGATCTTGATGTAGTGGGAAGTGAGAAATTTGCTAATGGAGGAGAAGGAAAGTGGGGTACTTTACTTCTTCAAGAGCAAAGGAGTCCAGAAATGACTCAAAACTTTTCAAACCCTAAATTGTTACCTTTGATTGATTTCAATTTTGTTGTTGCAAAATTTATGGTTAAATCTTACCTTTGATAGCTTTCAATTTTTGCTATTGCAAAATTTGTGGGGAAATTCTTACATTTCTGTTTCAATGTCGAGAAATTGAAAATTTAAATTTGTACTAACTTATTGTCAATGTCTTTTTCATTTCTCAGATCTTGATATTTTCAAAGGATTTGTTAAGGAGAAGAAGTTTTGGATTGGAGCAATCCAAAGACTTCAAACCTGCAGCAAATTTCTATGGGGAATTATTTTCTATCTTTCCTTTTGCTTGAAATAATCGTGTGATAATGGCAAATTCTGCATGGAAACGTGAAATGGAGAATGCTGTGAATGTGTTGAAGAAGCGAACTGTGAAATTGGTCAAAAGATTTAATAATCATGCTACCGCTGTGGATGAAACCATTTCCGAATTGAAAAGTGAATTGAAACTTGTTAAAGAAAATGGAAATGTTTCAAATGAGAAATTAGATGAACTTATTAACTTAATTCAGACCAACAATGATATGAATGACCAAAAGGGTGAGAGTAGTAAAAGAAATGCCAGTTTTAGGGAGGATGATCATGATAGACCTAAGAAGATAAGGGATCTGAAATTGTCTATTAGTGAGGCACCATCGTTTGATGGTAAGAGGATCGATGAGTTGGATGCTTGGATTTTTCATATGGAGTATTTTTTGGAGTCTAGAAATTGCGATCGTGATGATTACACTTCTTTTGCAGTTAGCTGTCTGAAAGGCGATGCTCAAATTTGGTATTATACTCAGAGAAGGTCTAAATTGATTCTTGATAATGCTGATTGGGAAACTTTTAAAACCGCGATCAAATCGCGTTCTTGTCTGTCACTTTTAAATCCAGAATGGAAGAAAAGTGGCTGAATTGTAAGCAGACTGGATCTGTGAAGGATTATATTGTGGAATTTGACTCATCTAGCATTCATGTCATAGGTTTGACTGATGAAATGGCTAAATTGCATTTCTTGAACTATTTGAATCCTATACTGAAATCAGAGCTAAAACATCAAAATTTTAATAATTTGAAGGAATTACAAGATAAGTCATTGGAATTAGAGGATCAGTTGGGGTATAATCGGGAAACTCGATCACTCAGGGGTAATTTAAATGAAGTATCACAGTGGGATGAGGAGGAATTTGTTGAAGAGGGTTTGAATGCTGGTCTGGTGAATAGGCAAAATATCTTCAGGGGAAATCAAAGGGGTGGACATAGTGTTAATGCAGGAAATAAATTTAACAATAGAGGGGGGTACATTAAAAGTCCTAAACCGAACATTAATGCTCAGAAGCCTAACCTTACCATCCCCACATGCACTATTTGTCAGAAAAGGGGTCATAGAGCATTTGAGTGTGCACAATTGAAAAAGATTAACTGTTATAACTGTGGAGAGGAGGGACATTTTAGTAGAGAGTGCACAAAACCCAAAAAGAAAGTCACTTGTTTCAAATGTGGAGGTCCAGATCATTACGCTAAAGACTGTACAGATAAAGGCTCTCTCAAAACAGTCGATGTAAATGAAGGTCTCCAAGAGGATATTGCATTATACCTAGCTGAGCAAGAAGCCCAGGAGGTGGGAAACGGAAAGGACTAACTGAAAGTCCTCAGTTTAGTCAATCGGATCCAGAATTTAAAGAGTTAACTTTGGAGGGCAAATTAATGAATGGAAAAGTTAGGATAGCTGAATTTATTATGATTCTCACTACACTGCATTGTTTAAAGAATCCTTCTGATGAAATTCTCAACAACAGACCTATTTTAGGACAGTTAAGTAATGATGACACCAGACACAGTTTTATTAGATTCGAGTCATTAGTGGAAGGAAAACCGTTGAAAGTAATGGTTGATTTAGGTGCCACACATAATTTTATTTCACATACGTTTGTAGAGGAAAATAAAATTCCTACTGTTATAAGGGAAAAGCCTTTACATGTTCAAGTGACAAATGGTAATAAATCCACATTAGACTTACAAACTGACACGATAGAAGTTGATATCCAGGGTCATAAAATGAAAGTGGTGTGTGAAATAATGAATTTGGGAAGTGAAGAACTAATTTTAGGAAAGCCTTGGTTAACTGAATACAATCCTCAAATTAATTGGGAAATTAACACCTTGAAGGTGAAGTCCGAAAACGGTTGGAAGGTTTTGCAAGCATTATCTCCTAAGAAATTGCATAGGAATCATATAAACAACATAACCAGATTGAGAGTGGAAGGTTTGATATCTGCTAAACAATTTAAAAAGCACTTAAAAGATAAAACAAATCATGCTTTCTTGTTATTAGTAACTGAGGCAGTTACTGATGAAAGGGGGGGAGAAAACACTAACATTGATGTCATCCCTAAATCAGACACCACTAAAACTTTCGAAAAACAAAAATCTGATTTTGTAACTGACATTAATACATCTGATGCTGCTTTTAAAGATTTGATTTTTGAATTTAGAGATGTTTTCCTAAATGACTTACCCTCGAGAGGCCACGTTCCTGAGATGTACAACATGTTATTAACCTTGAACCTGGATGTAATCCTCTTGTCACAGGAATTTATAAACACAGTTTCTTTGAGTAGGAGGAGTTAAAAAAACATATCAAAGAACTCCTAGAGAAAGGACATATTCAACCCATCAAATTACCGTACGGAGCACCAGTTCTTTTCGTCAAAAAGAAGGACGGAACGTTGAGAATGTGTGTTGATTATCGTAGTCTGAACAACATTACGGTGAAGGATAAGTATCCGTTACCTTTAATTTTTGATTTGATAGATCGTTTAAAAGGTGCTAAAGTATTTTCGTTGATTGACATGCGTAGTGGCTTTAATCAGGTGCCAATTAGAATTGAAGATGTTGATAAAATTGCTTTCAAGACTAGGGTGGGTCATTTCGAATGGATAGTGATGCCATTCGGCTTAACGAATGCACCGCCTACTTACCAAAGATTAATGAACCAAACCTTTTCAGATTACATAGATGAGTTTGTCCAAGTGTTTATAGACGATATTTTAGTCTACAGTGAATCTAAAGAACAACATGTAATTCATTTAAAAAGAGTGTTGGAAAGGTTAAGATAAAGAAAATTATATGGAAAATTGTCAAAATCTAGTTTTCTTAAAAGTGAACAATTATTTTTGGGACATATAGTTAGTGGGGAAGGTGTTAAAACAGACCCATCCAAAATTTTAGCAATCCAAAATTGGAAACAACCTACTAATGTCACAGAAGTTAGATCGTTTTTGGGATTGGCCACTTATTACAGGAAATTTATTAGGAACTTCAGTATGATCGCCGCACCTTTGACGGATTTACTTCGGGAGAGAGAACGTTTGTGTGGGGAGCTGATCAGGAGGGAGCATTCGAGGAATTAAAAGGGAAGTTGACCTCTGCCCCTACACTGGTGTATCCTGACCCTGCCGGGGAATTTGAAGTTCTGATCACCACAGATGCATCTGATAAGGGTCTAGGTGCAGTCATAAGTCAAAAAGTCGGCAAACACTTTCATCCTATTGCTTTTGAGTCCAGAAAATTCAATGATGCTGAAAAGAACTATACAGCACAGGAAAAAGAATTACTTGCAATTGTACATGCATTGGTGAAATGGCGTTGTTATTTGCATAATAAAGAATTTACAGTTATAAAACACTCTCTTATTTACAGAGATTAAGTGATGCGCAGATTATGACTAGCAGACAGGTTAGGTGGATGCAAAAATTAGCATATTTCAAATTTAATGTCAAACATATTCTTGGGAAAACAAATGTAGTCGCATATCCATTAAGTAGATGTTTTGAAATAAGTGTTATGGTTCAAGATGAATTGTTTTTAGATACAGTAAGATATGGTTATAATAAAGATTCTTATTTTGTTGTGATTTGCAAGAATATTTCGGGAGGGAATTATGACCCACTAAATGAGAGGCATGTCAAAAACTTTAGAATAGAAGATGGTTTACTGTATTTGCGAACAGGGGATAGGTTATGCATTCCTGAAATGAGAGACTTGAGAAAACAACTTTTACAGGAAGCCCATGAGCAATTAGGACATCTTGGTCGAGATAAAACTCTTAGTCGGTTGCAGAGTAGATTGTTTTGGCCAGAGATGGCAAAGGAGGCGTAGAAACACGTGGAAAGTTGTGTCCCTTGCCAACAAAGTAAACTTAGTAACCAGAAACCTAGAGGTCTCTTAAAACCTTTAGATATCCTCGAAAGACCATGGGAATCTGTTAGTATGGATTTTATTGTCAGGTTACCAGCTACATCTAGAAGAAATGAGAGTATCATGGTCGTAGTCGATAGGTTCAGTAAAATGGCAATCTTTATCCCTTGCAAAACTACTCATTCAGTTGTAGATATTGCAAAGTTATATTTTGACAACGTGGTCAGACATCATGGAGTTCCCCTGTCTATAGTCAGTGATAGGGATTCTAAATTTACATCTGCATTTTGGAAAGAATTGCAGCAAAATTTAGGTACTGAATTAAAAATGAGTACCTCTTATCATCCTCAGACAGATGGACAAACAGAAAGGATGAATCGTACACTGGAAGAAATGCTTAGGACTGTTTGCAGTGGAGTTCAGAACACATGGGAATCTAAACTGCCATTAATGGAATTTGCATACAATTCATGTAAACATGCTAGTACAGGATTCTCACCGTTTGAAGTTGCATACGGATACCAACCGAGAGAAGCATTAGACTTACTAACAGGGGTCACACAAGAGAATAGGGGTTTTGGAACGGAATTTTGGGAATATATTCAAACAGTTTGGAAAACGGTACGGGATGCATTAGTGGAGGCACAAAGAAGGCAAGAACTAAATGCTAATCGCAAACGGGGTGATTGGATGGTAAGCACAGGTGATAAGGTTTGGCTTTCAACAACTCATTACAGGTGCAAGATCGAGGGACAAGGAGATCCTACTGGGAAATTTGCTCCTAAGTACATCGGACCATTTACTGTAATCGAGATGATATCGTCAGTTGCTGCCAAATTGGACTTTCCGCCTTCAACAAAAATTCATCCAGTGATACATATCAGCCAGTTAAAACCAGCAAATCTTCGACCAACTGAAGGAGAATTGGAATTGGATCCCTCAATAATTATAGAACCTGCGGTTCACAGATGGGTAATAGATTGGGTTGGTCAACGGTTTAAGGTCGGCAATACTATATTCTGGCAAGTCCATTATCTAGGAAGGCCAGAAGATGAGTTAACTTTAGAAGATAAAAATTCTGAGTTTTTGCAAAGGTATTGGAGGGATAATAATATAGAAGTCTCGTCTTGAGAATGAAAGAGTTTTAACTGAGGTCAGTAAAAAATAAGGAGGGGATGATCTAACAGTAAAAGCAGATCGAACTTATTTGTAAAGGGGTATTTAGGTGTTAAGAATATAGAGTACTAAATTTGGTGGACGTCCGCGAAAGAATCGCGCGATTTAGAGTCCTATTTCAAAAGATATAGCGATGGGTGTATTTAGGTGACAGTTAGGGGTCAAAATAATAGGTGGGTAACATTGAAACGGGTTAAGGGTCAAAGTAGTCGCGGAATTTAAGGCGTAAGTCTATATAAAGTACTAATATTGGTTTGGTACCTATTATGGTTCGTTTCGTACGATTTTTAGTACGAAACGTCATAATTCAAATTTGTAAGTTTCGTAGGTAGTTTCGCAAGTTAAATTCGCGACGCACGATCGTGCGAAGTCGCGTTTCGATTTGCGTGCACTTTTGCACGTAAATGCTACGTAGTAAAATGTAGTGTTTGATTGGTTAGTAAATGCTATGTAGTTAGGGGGAGATTTCGCACGCTTTTGCATTGGTCAGTCTGAGTCCTTGCTGATCAATGATTGGCCCAGGTAAAAGCCTGTTCAAACGGAACTTTGACTCTGGCCTGGCTAGTCCAGGGCGATGATGGATAAATAGTGAAGTGTAAGAGGAGAGAAGACATCTTTTCCCTTGGGAAAAGTTTGTGGAAATTCCGGCTGATCTTGGTCTTGAGCGATTAATACCAAATTGGAGAAAAGGGCATTTTGCATTGAAATCTCTTACTAACTAAATAGTATTTTAGTAGTTAAGAGATAGAATTATTAAGAGTGGAGGGTAGTGGAAAACACTTTAATAAGAAGGGTTGAGCCACGAGGGCAAGAGACAAAGCTAATGTTATGTGGACAGAAGCTTCTTCTAATTTAAAGTTTATCCTTATGTGAGTGTTGTCCAATGTGGATGTGTATTTTCCAATGTGTGGAATGTGTGGTTGGGACTGTTTGTAGTAATGGGATTTTCTAAGAGGTAGGAGATCCTGTTACACCGCCTCTCTCACGCAGCCTCGCATTCTCGTGACGTCCTAAAGGCAATTTTTTACAATTTGGTGCGACATCACAGATTGTACACTGTTGACAGCCGTCACGGGCATTGTCGACGTATACAATCGTCACGCCCTTAAGTAACAACTTCGTTTGGTACACATAGGGACACCCAAAATCCGGGTCCGCCGGATCTGCGCTAAAAAACAAAAAAAAATCTATAAGTTTGAAGTACATAGAGACGCACCCTAATCCCTGAAGAATTGGTTTGACACGTGCGACAACTGGCAAATTTATTTTTCTTCTTGAAAGTGGTAAAAACTAAAAAAAGATTTGAATTCAGTTCACATGTGCGACGGTGTACTTTTATTAGTGTTGTGTATCGGTAAGGATTTGCCGATAATCGATATGGGCCTTTTTTCGGGTATCCGATAATCTATATATTCGTACGATATATCGAAATCGGTCTTATCGCCAATAAGTAGCCGATAATATCGGGTACTTATCGGCGATAGTGCCGATAACGATAACTATCGGCGATATCTATACGGACCGTACAGATTAGTCTACGGCCTGAACACTCAATTGTACGTCTTATTCCCCAGACGTGTAAAAGCACAGAAAGTACAGTAGCCGCCATGAGATCTGTACGGTATTGATACGGATCCAGTAAAAATGATGTACCTTTCACATCCGACGCCCTGGCTTTGTCCCTATATTCCTTGAGATCCACTGGGGACCTGCCACGTGTCAATCTGTCAGCTTTTTTGGCAAAAGCTGCCAAAAGAGCCATTCCGAGTTGCCGGCGCTCACGCTGGCCCGTCCGCTCGTGTTTACTCAATTCCAAGTCGTCCGTTCGATTCCGGCGGCGCGCAGAATGTTATTTTGTGTCCGTTGTACTTTTGTGTCCGTTGTCCTTTTCCAGTTCCATGTTCACCAGTTTTTTAGTAAAATTCCGTGCGTCGCCGTAAAATTTTTGTTCTGTTAACCGGTCGACATTTATGTGCTGCGCTGTCCGTAATAAGTTGCAGTTAAATGCTAACGGAACAGATTTTTATACGTGGCATGCCACGCTATATAAAGTCAATAAAATAATACAGTATGTTATAAAGTACTATTGTATGCATACTATATATTTTTTAAGTTATCGCCGATATTGATTTTGTTGGTCCCAGACCGATATATCGGAACCTCTGACCGTTCGATAACCGATAACTATCGGTATCGGTGTTATCGCGATAAGTTTTTTACCGATACACAACACTAACTTTTATACAGAAAGTGAACACGTTTCGTGCGAAGTCGTTTGTCGCAATAGGACCCATAGCGATTCGCGATGTACTGTATTGTACCTAACCGTACCTTTCTCCAAAAACAAGTACACATAAGCCTCCGCTTTTCAAGGCATTTGTTATTGGCCGGGCAGTTTACTGCCGGAAGATTTCGACGGACTCTGATCTGGACGGCCAAGATTGATCCAGTCATTTGAAAAAGTGACCGCTTTCACGCCGTGACGGAGCGAAACCCTAACTTTCTAACCCAGTTTGAAGGGTTTAAACCGGGGGCGGGCGGGTTTGGGTGAATAAAGGACTTTGGACTTCTGCTTGCGCCACGTGCTGCTGGCTGTTAAGAAAACAGCTGATCACGAGATCTATGAGATTCTGGTATCTCGGATTTCGTGGTTAATCTCGCGTACAGCAATTTCAAAAGAACATGGCAAAATATCTTTTTGATGTTGCAGCATTTCTTGGCTCCTCATTGGTCCATCGCCTCAAATATCAAGGACGTAGTCGTTGAAACAGCTATTTTTTTTAGGAATTTTCCGTGCGTACAGATTTTCTTTAGGAAATTCGAGCTTGATCCCGTTCTCGTATGATATGTTTTTCCTTCTAGAAATCCGACGCGTAAAGGATTGACCTAAATCAAACATCTATTAGGTCAAAAATTCAAAAATGATATTTTTATAGTGGTTTCAACACGTGTCATCATGCTGAGGTCTTGAACTTATAAAAATATTTTCGCAGTCCAAAAAGTGAAAATTGTAGCAATTCACTACGCGACACGTCTGAAGATATTTAACTTTGGCGCTAGTTAAAACTCTCGTCACAAGTATTTGAAAAAGATTTTTATGTTTAAATTTTTTTAGGTGGACTTGCATTGAGAATCCTATTTTTGTGTCAGTAAAATTCTATGACGAAATCTTACATTAATGATGGCTCACAACAGTGCAGGACTGTACGAATTATTTGTCCCCATTTGTGCGAAGCTTCAAAGTCGTTTGGCTCTTCGGCGCGATCTCATGATACGAAAAGCAATCTGCCAAAAGCTCAATGATTGCGATAGCCTCGGAAGTCGGATTAGACCACTTATTTAATTAAAGCGGGTAATTTGCGGGAAAAGGAATTGATAAGGACAAACGACAATTGCCCGGAAAAACGCTTGAGAAAATTTTATCGTCGTCATGATAAGGATGGTGATTGGCCCACGTCTGAGATCCGACCCAAAATAAAGAAGTAAACAAACAAACATTTTCGTTCCACCCGATCTGTCTTTGTCTTTTTCTTGGTTACATGCCACGTGCGAGTTCTGAGTGGTCAAAAATTGAATGGTCAAAATTTCAGCCAGCGGCATGCCATCCCGCCCCGAATCCGGTCATAAACGACTTTCTCTGATTCGGAAATTGGCCATAATGTGGCCGCGGCCACTAAAGTCGGAAATAGTACGGTACGGCCGATCGCCATGTCCGTACTGAGGTACCCGAAGCTCCCGCGGCCAGCTTTCTACCAGTATTGTATTGTTCTTGGCAAACTGCGAGGGGATCCGGTCAGAGAAGTCACATGTCACATGTCACAAAGCTGGTGCAATTTATTGGCGGGCGGACGAAAGCTCGAAATGATTCTCTGTGACACGTGTCATGCACATGGTGGCTGTATAAGATTTTTCTCGATATGAAATCTCAAATATCAGAATATACCTCGCTGGATTTTACGGATGTGTGGCTCAAAAAAGAGTATCTGACCTATCCACAGGAGTATCGAAAAATCCACATGGGACTCGAGCCCCGACAATCTGACCCTGTCAAACAATAGAACTTAGCTGCGTATTGTCTACTGAGCGGTCTTAAGTGCGCTACATGATGCCAGCTGGCATATAGCTGTTATCTTTTGTAAAGACAAAGATTCGATTCGGTACGTCTTTAAAATCAGGTTAGCCAAACCGATAGGACAAAAAACAGGACCAGCGCTATAAAGATCTTTCGCAATAAAAGGTACGACGTGAAATTATGGACGCTTCGTGAACACCGCGACGTGATCACTGACGAGGCGGATTTTCATGAGGCCGTACATTTAGTTGTAGCAATGTCTGAGATCATGCAAGAGCCGTTCAGATATGAATCGTACGGCTTGTATCTACCCCGGGTCTCGCAAAATCATAGTGTAGGGCCGAGATCTTTCTGTTCTTGTTGACCTTTTATATTTTAGGTACGGACATTTGTGGCCTGCGGGATGCTAGGCTATTCATGACAAAAATGTCGGTGTGGACAGATCCAAAATTAAAATACGATTTCACACCTGAAATAAGATGGACACGGCGCACTCGACCACAGCAATAGGTACACCGCGAATCGCTATTAGCGTACATGACGCTAATTGGGGTACCCCTTTTTTTGGGGCAAATTCTCAAATAGAATAAAGTACGCTAAATGTTTTTGCATGTTATTTGAGGTACCCCGCTCAATGCGGTTCATAACTGTAATTTAGTTCCTTTTTAAATAGTGTGGTGTACGGACTGCCAGATCTGTACTATTTCGTACATTTTTAAATTTAAAAGTACAGAAAATATAATAATATATAATTGCGTAAATATTTTCCGGCATACGCAGATGTCAAAAA
Source organism: Zygnema cylindricum (assembly GCA_037447655.1). NCBI lineage: Eukaryota > Viridiplantae > Streptophyta > Zygnematophyceae > Zygnematales > Zygnemataceae > Zygnema > Zygnema cylindricum. The sequence goes on along the minus strand of JBBHKE010000159.1, from coordinate 74,005 downwards.
AATGCGACGGCGTACGATTTGAACAGTTTCGTACATATACATGTTTTAGTGTGGACATATTATGTGCTGAAAATTTTTACAAAGCAGTTTACAAATTAGAGTACATGATAAATTAGTATCATGGTGTACCCGAAAAAACACAATTTACCGTAAAGTACGCTAATTGTTTCATTACGCTATCTATTTCATTACGCTAATAGCGATTCACGGTGTAGTGTTGGGTATCGGGTAGTTTCATATCGCGATAATTTCGATATTCGATATATCGAATATCGATCGAGCAGATTCCTCGATATATCGTACCGGGACCAACATAAATCATCGCGATATATATCGCAAAAATTGCGTATCCGTACAGTAAGAGTACGGAAAATCGTATGGAAAATAGTACGGAAAATCGTACGGAAATTTTGCCCCCCCGCGCGCGGGGGGGGGGGTAAAAATAAAAAATAAAAAAATCGTTTTCGATATATTGTCGATACGATATATTGGCGATATATCGGAGATATATCGCGATACTTCGATAATCGATATATTGAAGCGATATATCGATTATCGGGTACTTAAAATTCGGTACATATCGAATATCGGCAAGTGGTCTTCGATACCCAACACTAGCAATAGGGCACCTCACATGTTCGTCACGTGGAGCCTTTACATTTTGACAATTTGAAATTCCCAATATTCGCATGGTCATCTCGGAATCTAGAATTTGTTTCTAGTGCTGTGAATGGACGGGATTGTTTACCCTTAAATAGAGTGACTTGTATACAAAAAAAGAGCCGGAGTGATCAAGAATTCAACTAAAAAACTAGCTTGTCCTATTAGCGTCAGAGTGATAAAGACAATTCTATACGATACAAATATTGACGTTTAAAACCTAAAAATGACGTCAATAATTGGGTGTGTCCTTTATTCCATGTAATATATACAAATATTTGTGCCCATCTTCATTACAATAGCGTTCAAGGATTGGTCAGTATCATGTGAAATTAGAAAATGCAACAGTAATTTAGTTCAAGGTGATGTCGCGTTTCCCCTTGTACCCAATAAGATCCTCTGCCATGAAACTTCGGGCGCGTGCGCCCGCTTGTCGTCATCTGCCGGAATCTTCCTCGAAGAAAAAAAAGAATCGAGAATCCGGCGGAACGGCGCGATGGGGCTGGGCTTTTGCTGTGATGACGTGGCAGTAATTAGTTGCCGCGATAATGCGCCTGGACAAACGAATGCTAACCGGGGACGATTTTATGCCCACGTGTACGGTCCTCGACAGTACCCAGATTTCTCTGGCTGATTCCTGGTTGTCCAGTCAGAGGTCCGCAAAAGATATGGGTCAATTTTGCATCTTCCATTAATTGCTGCGCGAGAATTAAATACAGAATAGAATCAATACACCCTATCTTCCAGATCCTCTTCATCGTAAGCCTACATCGGCTGAAGATGTACCACATGTCCACGTGATGTGACAAGTGTACTGTACACGCTACCGACCATCGCAAATTGGCCACTCGAATTTTTGCCGGCAAGGAACCGTCACCGACATACTAATACGACGCAATTGTGCATCCTGGCAATGTACTTTTTTTTCGGGTCCCAAATTCAATAAGTACAGACAGCTCTTTTGGTACTCATGGGCACACCTCCGTGCAATGAATCTTGTACACGAAACGAACAAATAAAGAAAACGACAAATGAACAGGCGCGCCTTTAGCATAGCACTCGGCCCGGTTCAGTTCAGTTTGGTTCGGCTCGATCTGAGTCTAGGCCGAACGGAATCCAACTGCTTCGAACAAGGTTTGGAAATTCCGAACCAGAATCGAACCGCTGGATTCCACGAGCTGAACCGTCGAAGCGCTAAACCGTTCATAAAAATAAAAAACATTTTTCCGCGCTTAGCTCCCATTGGCCAAATAAGTGAAAAACGACCGTTTTGAGTTCATAAAATGTACATTTTCGCGCGATGACACATCGCAGAACCCGGATTACAATTTTAGCTTTTCCTAATTCGCCACGTGGCTATCACAAACGAAAAGAGACAAAATTACGGGAGGAACAAAATCATGTCGAAATGACGTTTTACGCATGAAAAAAAATTACTTTTTAGGGTTGACTCCGGAGTTGACGAATCAAATTCCATTTTGCGACGGCTAGAATCGATTTATAGAAATTTCACGGGCAGTTTTTATGTTTCCGTTTTGATATTTATTTCTAAAATTACGGCTGTTCCAAAAATTGAATTTTCAGTTTATTTTTGGGAGTCATCGCTTTTTTTTTTTTTTTTCTTGGTAAAGCGCGCTTTATGAACCGAAGCAGTCGCTTTGTGAGCCAATAGGAATAGGATATAGTCATCATTGTACTATGACCTAAAAAAAAATTTCAGTACAACTTTTGTTTTTCATTTTGTGTATTTTATCCGCATATATGTACTTCTGACCGTACATTCCTACTGAGGATCAAATCGGGTGTCACCTGATAGGACCGAACCGAAGTTTTTATATTTTTAAGGTCTCTGGAAACCGGGCCAGGATTTTTGGGACGGGGAGCCAAAAAGACAAAACGAACCGCCTGAAAACTGGTTTGTTTCCGGTTCGGTCCGGATATAGCCGACAACCGGACCGAGATGTACTGTAGAGGTCATAAAAATCAGTCCAGTACGGAAAATACGATACGATAGAAGGTTTTGAAAAAAATCTCCTTTTTCGATATTCCCAACATTTTTCCTGAAGGTGACTGTACGGCATTCTATTACAGAAAAGTACAGTACGGTACTGCGGCAAGTGCAGATTCGTTGGCCGAACAGGCGAACACTTGCGGAATGCCAAACGAATTTCTCTTCCCGCCTTTCCGTCCGTACAGAAAAGCGGAAACGATTTGTCTTTTTTGCCTTGAATAATAACGACACATTTGTACTTTACGCAGCCGTACATGAAGCTATTAAATTTTTTTAACTTTACATGCGTCTGACAAAGATCTTTGTGTGACGTAGGGCGAGAGGCATCGAATAAAAGTACAATAAATCTTTCTCTTAATCAGTACGAAATAATGACTTTAAGTACGTGCGGTCAATATATCGTACCGCTAGCAACTCGCGTCAGCATGACGTGACAATTACATATGCTACACAATTTACAGGCATCAAGCCTTTCTATGAGCTACCGTACAGTTTGTAGCACATGGTCGAGAGTCGAGCCGTACCAGACTATTTTTTGCCAATCAAACCGCAAACAACTGCTAGGTGCAACTGATATCCTTGTGGCGCCACGTGGCGCGCCTGCCAGAAAAAGTGTGGATCCCCCGTGTCGCGCCTCGACGCGCGTAAGAGGGTGTTAGAGCCGTCGGTACGAATCCATTTCACGGGATAGGCGACACATGTTTACGGGTGTCTACATAGCAAGTTTCTTTACTGTACAGTACAGTACTGTACAGTACACCGTGTATCGCTATTACTGTTTTGTTAATGCTTTTTTCGCCACTTAAAAACATCTTTTATCCGTACACATTTGTCAGATCGTTGATCTGACGGTTGCGATTGAAAGGTAAGATGCTCAGCTTCCAATTGGCGGTCTCAAATTGAAAATCGGACAAATGTGTACGGAGAAAAGATGTTTTAAGTGGCGGAAAGAATATTAACGCTAATAGCGATACACGGTGTACTGTAGCGAGGAAGAAAATCCAATGAACGCCCTAGATTTTTTAGCACGGAAACTCCTCTCGGAACCGGCCTGTAGAATTTCCACGTGGGTCACGCAGACGACGCTTGAAAAAGTACTGTCAGCCGTACCATTTGTTCTATTAAACAATACGGTTGCGTACATATTCTGTCCTTTTGCAGGAAGCGAGGCCGTCATCGTTTGTCTTTTTGTCGATACGCTTGTATTTTCTAGAAAACCTATCCAGTTGGCATATACGTACAGATTCCGTACGAGGAATAATAAACCCAAACCACCGCATGCACAATCCGAATTCGGCTTCGTCACGAGCCGATGCTGGACACGTGGACTGACACCCGCCCGACAATCGAGCCCCCTCGATCCACCGTTTGTCTCATTATGAGCCACAGCCGTGGGGCCGCCGCCCGGCGAAAAAAAAAAAAAAAAAAAAAAACATTGCCCGACAAGAAAAAAAAAAAAGTGAACTGCCCCGAAAAAAAAAAAAAGGTGAAGGGGAACGCAGCCGACGCCAAAAAGTCGAAATATAAATCGCGGACCGACGCCGAAAGGAAGTCGGCATCACGAACCGACGGAAAGCTCGTCTCTCGCTCTCCCCTCTCGACACCTCTCACCACCCATATCTCTCTCTCTCTCTCTCTCTCTTATATCTCTCGCTTATCTCTCTCCCTCTCCCTCTCCCTCTCCCTCTCTCTTTCCCTCTCTCCCTCCCTCTCTCCCTCCCTCTCTCCCTCCCGCCATGGTTGCTGGACGAACGCATGGCCCGTCCAAACCCTTCCCCTCCCTCCTGGTCCGAGAGTGCAGCGGAGTCCACGTCGTGCTAGCCGACAAAGGAGAAGCGGACAAAGTCGACAGCTGGCAGCTAGCTAGAGAAAGCCGCGGTGCAGATAGTCGGAAAATGGGAGACGTTCCAATGGCGGATGCATGCCAGCTGGCATCTACAGACGACAGCTATGTTCGCCACGTGGCAGCTTTTGAGGAGATGATGGAGGATCTCGGAGCTCGTCAGCGGCTGCGAGAAGACCGGTCTGCCACGTGGCAGGAGGGGGAGGATCGGAGGGGCGTCGTATGTACCGCAGTCCAGAAGGACGTGGCAGCTGACGTGGCAGCTGACGTGGCACACAATCCAGAGTCGAAAATTTCGAAGTGGCTGACGCCTTCTCGGAGTTTCAGGGGAAGGTTTATGACTTTCTTGGGGGAGGGGGGGCAGTGTGGGGGGAAGAGGGGAGGAGGGAGAGGAGAGAAGAAGAAAGAGAAGGAAGAGAATAACAATGGAGTTCAAGAGAAGATTTTGGATTTTGAAGTAAAGACAAAAGTCAACGGTAAAGATGGTGCACAAATGGGGTTTAGAAGGACTTCGAGCCGTACGAAACTGAATTTAATTGCGGTGGGGAAATACGAACGGAAAGGAAAACCGAAACTGAATACGGAATCCGACATGGAAACAGTTTCACTAAAAGATTCGGAAGGAAAATCGGACCACACATTGGACTCAGATTCGGAGGAAGATTCGAACGAGAAATTCGAATCACATGTGGGATCGAATCCGAATTTATCGGACGATAAATCGGAGGGTAAATTCGACTCGAATTTAGAGATAGTAGTGGGTAATAATAGAGTGGAGGGGGGGGAGGAGAGAAGAGAGAGGAAAGAGAGTTCGAAATTAGTGTGCGAGGTGGATGGTAATGATTTAAAATCGGAAGAAATTGAAAATGAGAATAATAATATGGTTAAGAATTTTGGTCTAGGAGTGGAATCAGATATTGGGTCAATTTGGGATTCACAAGAGGACAAAATGTCGGTGGCAAAAGTGGACCCAAATGTAGATTTAAATGTGGATGAGATTGTGGAGTTTAAAAAGGGGGAATTAAAAATGGGATTTAATGTGGATAAAAACGTAGGTGAGGAATTGGGTTCAAAAGAAAGTTCAATTTTAGAAAGGGATTTTGAGAAAGTAGATGCAAAAGAAAGTTCGGAAATTGGCCCAAAAATGGGTTCAAAATTTGATTTAGAAATGGTAGAATTTAATTCGGTTTCCGAAATTGGGGCTCAAAAATGGGGTGTAAGTTCTATGGGGGAGAGCGAGTGGGAGAGAGAGGATGCTCTGTCTCTCTCCGAGAAACAGGCGATTTCCAATATGTCCACCGATTCGGAGCAGAGTCTTTTGGGCAGTCGGAGTGCCACGAGTGCAGGAAGTTCAGAAAATTCGGAAAATTCGACAAATTCGAGAAAGACGACGGTCGAAGTTTGCTCGAAAGTGAAGAAAAAGAGTTCGGTTTCCTGGTCGTCGTCGTCAGGGGAGACCACTCTAATTTCGGATAATTCAAATCTAGAGGATCGAAAAGCTGCTTGTACGGAATCAAAATCCTCCGGCGAGGAAAACGAAGAAAATTCGGACGGAGATTCGTCGAATTCGTCCGAATCGAGCGACAAACTTGGCGCCGTCGGAAAATTCCCGAAAGAGAAACCGAAAGAGCGAGCAGGAAACGACAAAAAGAACCATTCGAAACTTTCGCGGAAGAAGAATGTTTCGTTTGACGTATCTTCTATTTTGGACGGTAGCAAAAAGACAAAGTCGGTCGACATATGTGACGAAGATCGGATTCCGATCGCCGCTTTGGTGGATGACGATCTTCCCATAGCTCCAATTATTTTATCGAGGGAAAATAGTGTGGTAGAAAATTTTCCGAATGTTTTTTTTCCGGATGATGTCCAAGGTTCAGATCGTACGAAAAGAATAAAATCAAGAAGTACCATACGGATGAAAGCACCTAAAGTACAAAGAGCAGATGAAGTCGAACCGGTAAGAAGACAAAGTCGAGATTCTGGGAGCGAAGACTTCGGACCAGCGGATTTTCGGGAAGGGAGGCAGAGTCCCCATGTGCGCGACACGTACCCAAGTGGAGCGATGCTGACGCGTACGACAACAATGTACGGAAGGCGGTCGGTCGACATCCAGTCCCCGTTTCAGAAAGTGAGTAGGCTTCTCTTTCGTGCTTTTGTACGGATATCCGTTCGATAATGTTAAACCGTCTGTCGGTCAATGTTGAGTCTTTGCGAAGATTTGTTTGGGTTGAGCCTCTGTACGGAGATTGCTAATGAACCGTCGAGTCGTACAAGAATATTGATGTATTTCCGTACGTCTGTTTGTTTGTGTCCGTGCATTTGGTTTGTTTGTGAACCGGAGATTCTGATTGGTAATCAGCTGTCATATTGAAGTCCTCTGACATGTATACATTATTTCATATTCCCCACACATGCACTTGTCAGTTTGTAGTAAATCCAATCTCAGTCTTGATTTATATTAGTTGATCTTCTATATTTTTTCATGATAAACTGATAAAGTACAGTGCGTACTGGTAATAAAGTACAATTACCGTACTGGTCTGTTAAGTGAAATGAACGGTTCATTGAATGATGCTGATTGCTGAGCCTGACAGCTAATGTTGAATTTAGGCCTCCCCTCCACTAGGGTCCAAATTTGAAGAAATTGAAAAGGCCTAGTGGCCAGTCCCAGGCCTCTGCCAATGATTGGCCAGTTTGTGGCCTCAAGATTCTGGCGATCTCATCGGTCAAAATGTTCGCAAACATTGATAGAGGCCTGGAAATGACCACTTTTGGCCCTGATGGAGCGGAGAAACTTCCAAACAGTCCACAGGAGTCAGTTGTCGTTTCTACAGTTTACATGCTGCTTTGGACACTACAGTACACTACTGCCCAGTTCTGTTTTACTGCACTGTATTGTAACGCACCATAGACGTCCTACTTGCTGAGACCTGAACCCTTGTAGAATGTAACTTTCTATCCTTTGGCACCAATGACTCACAACCCCCCGCGCCGCCTTTCTCCGCAGGCTGAAAACTCTTTCCCTGAACCCTTCCCTCCGGCGTCGCCGAAACTTCCGCCTAAATCCGCGCCGCCGGTTCCCAGATCTCCCTCGGGCCAACGGCCGCCTGACCGCCAACTGTCCGCCAAATCCTGGGCGACGGCGCAGCGCATATTCCACCGACTCAATTCCGAACCTCGGCAGCAATGGCCGACGTCTGTCATGATGCCGACGAAGCAAAACTCCATGCCAGTTGTCCTCCAGAGGAACTACTCCATCCCGCAAAAGCGGGAGTTTACGAGGGAAGGTCCGAGGGAGAGACTCAGAGAAATCGAGAGAGCGGCCTACAGGGAAGGACAGGGAGAGATCGAAAGAGACAGCGTGAGCAATGGGGGAGGAGAGAGACAGAGAGATAGAGCGAGGGTTTTCCCCAATGCTACGGCGTCGAGAAGAATATCGGTATCGGATTCAGAGACTTCAAAAATTGTAGCGGTTGGGAAACCGCCAAAAGAAATATCGAGGAGAGAGGGATTGTCGAATAGGAGCTTCGAAAGGGCCGAGCGAAGAAAAGAAAGCCAGAAGGAGGAATTATTCAACCAAATATTATCCGAAACGCTTCCGGAAATGTCGGGACAGATAAAAGTTTCCAACTCTAAGAGGACTTTTAACGCCATAAGGAAGTCGGCGCAGAATCTGGTCCACAAGCATTCTTCCCATGGAGTCGCAGAAGAAGGCAAAGCTGCCAATGCAAAGCCAACCCTAAAATCGGCTCTCAGGTTCGGCAGAAAAAGTTCCCCTGCGGAATCGCTCACTCACAATGTGCGGTTTGTGGAGAAGGTACAAGGCTGAAAAAAAAACAGAACTGGAACTAGACATTTTATGGGAATATTGTACGGATTGTACGGATTGAGTGGTCTGCGAGGACAACCGGAATGTGGTGTAGTTATGAGAATATGTAGTGCAGGAGATTTCCGTAGGATTGATGATGTAAATGATTAAGAGATGGATGTTTGAATTTTTATCTTTGTATATGCGGGAGTGGTAGATGTTTTTATATTTTCTTTAACTTTCTGAGTTAGGTCAACTTGATAGTTTTTTTTTTTTTTTTTCCTTTGTTGTTTTTTTTTACTTAGCGCAGGTTAGAGCAGAGTTTTGTACTTAAAAGAGTTTTCTATTTTAAGAAAAATCACAAGGAATGTTCTTGTTTTCATAGATTTATGATCTCAGTTTCTTGCAGTTTAAGTAGACCGCACTCTCTACATACATTCATTCGATCCATTTGAATTCTAGAAAAAAAATGTAAAATAAGGCAGTTGACAATATCAATATAATCTTTCAATTTATAGAATCTTAAATGTTAAAATGTTTATTGCATCGTTCCAGCCTTTCCAATGTGAATTTCCTTCAATTGATTTGCAGCCATCTGGTTTTAGATGACTTCAAGGAGATTTTGAGCTTAGGACTGCGGCTGGAAAAGCCGAATAGATCCACAGAGATGGGGAAATCGCTTTTTTTTCCTAAAAAAAGGAGGGGGAGGGAGGTGTGAGGGAGATCCATAAAGAGATGGAAAATGTCCCAATCTGAAAAAGGGAGGGAGGGAGGGAGGGAGGGAGGGGGGGAGGGAGGGAGGGGAGGGAGGGAGGGAGGGAGGGGGGAGGGGAGGGAGGGAGGGAGGGGGGGAGGGAGGGAGGGAGGGAGGGAGGGGGGGAGGGAGGGAGGGAGGGAGGGAGGGAGGGAGGGGGGGGGGGAGGGAGGGAGGGAGGGAGGGAGGGAGGGAGGGAGGGGGGGAGGGGGGGGGGAGGGAGGGAGGGAGGGAGGGAGGGAGGGAGGGAGGGAGGGAGGGAGGGAGGGAGGGAGGGAGGGAGGGAGGGAGGGAGGGAGGGAGGGAGGGAGGGAGGGAGGGAGGGAGGGGGGAGGGAGGGAGGGAGGGAGGGAGGGAGGGAGGGAGGGAGGGAGGGAGGGAGGGAGGGAGGGAGGGAGGGAGGGAGGGAGGGAGGGAGGGAGGGAGGGAGGGAGGGAGGGAGGGAGGGAGGGAGGGAGGGAGGGATGGATGGATGGTCTCCTTTGACACACAACACATTAACATTGGCCTTGCAAGCATTCCAATTCAGGACATTTAGAAAAAAAATTGTAAACAGCCACTTTTACTAGCTATTATTTTGGAGTCTGATTTTTTGACAAATGTTTAAAGAAAATAGCTCATCTCCATTAACATTTTGGCATCTGAATCATTCTGTTGTGATGAAAACAAACTTGTCCTCGTTTTCTGAACTCATCAATAGCAAGAAAAATTTCACATCTTGCACCACCGCCTAGATTTACGAAGAACAGTATGATGTGACATGAAGAGAAAAAAAAATATATATAATATACTTTTCTCGTTACATTCAATTAAGGCTCAACGCTCAGGACAATTAATTCAGTCTAAATGTCTACATTCTAAAATAGAAAGCAGGGCTTCCTCAGCTTTCAAACACCCTTAAAACTACATCTGCATAAGATAAAAATATTTTGTTTTTCCCAAGGTATCTGTATCTACGAAGAATATATGACAAGAAAAACTCACGATCCATTTTGCATGTTCTTCTGATCATACACTAGTGTTGGTCAGAAGTTTTCCAGTGGATTTATATAAAACAATAATAAGCCCCCCTGCCAATTAAAAACAAGACCTAACAGGCTCACATTAACAAGAAAAATTTTGCTGGCCTCGTGTAGATTGAAAACCATTTGTAACATTTCTCCGTTAAATTAAATCCCAATTGTAACATTCCTCCGATATCTGGAAACCATTTGTAACATTTCTCCGTTAAATAAACTCCCATTTGTAACATTCCCCCGTTTAACTGGAAACTATTCTAACATTCCCTCCATTAACTGAATACCATTTCGGTGCTCATCATACGATCAGTGCCAATGAGCAACAGACGGTCTTCATAAACATCTATACGACCAAATGCATCGGTTTCAGGAGGGCATTCCAGTACCTGTGAATGAAACAATACAAAAAGAAAGAAATTAGTGGACCGTTCTACTTTCAAGAAAGGACTTTCCCTTCATAGGAAGGTAAAAACTATGTGATATTTGAACAGCAAGTGACTGGACTCCTCAATTCACAGAAAATAGATATGAACGGAAGTCGTTGCCAAAGAAAATAGTGATTTGATCTTCACATTCTTTGCTGAGGACAAATTCACAAATCCAAAACAAAATTTATCAAAGTGAATTGCCCAGAAATATAAGATAAGGTGAGGTGCTTCCCCAGAAATACAGTTATATCCATAATGCTATATGAGCACAATAAGAGGACATGTGACACTGCTATACATGCTCCAAGATTACAAATTGATGCCTAACGACATTTTATCTAATTGTTGAACAAAATTGCTCCACCAAACTTTCGCCCATAACATGAGTCACAACATCACTGCAGATACATACTATATGACAAATAAGAGGGGGTGCAAGTCAATGAGAATGATGTTTGCTGATGGGAAAGGGGAATGGTTTTCTTCCGACAAACAAATACATTGTGTCATATCACATGAAGAGACATTTTGGATACATCAAAAATCCTGTTGACGAACGTATGGACCTCCCTACCTTAGTAAGCTTTTGTACAGATACTGCAAAAGGAGAAAAAAAATATATGATATGCATCACTTGAATCTGAGTGGTAGGCATTTGCCTAAGGTGTACTTGGAGTGGAAGGAGAATATGCAGATTCTTTCTCTACATCCAAGATGGGTGCTGGACTGTACTGGAGAAGTCGTTATTCGGACTTTGGTTCTCTAAGAAATCATTTATGTTTTCTGATTTTTTGTACAGTTCTATGTTACACAAAATTGCTCTTAAAAGTGTACAAAGTGTATGATAAAGTGATTTCAATAGTATGATGCCCCTAAAAGAGAAAGGTGTAACTTAAAATACATTGAAAACCAAATATTCCATAAACCACCATCACTTTGAGGCTGAAAGAAGCTCATTTATTATAACATTCTTCACATTTACACAATTCTCAGTATTTTGAGGTGTACACATGAATTGATTCAGAACACAGTATTTCGCCAAACAGATTGTCTGGTGAACTAAATTCGTTGACACTTAAGGAACATAAGTTAGTAAAGTAGACTATCCATACAGGTTACTGTAAACACACCATGCTTCAGAGCGAATAAGACCAATTTGTTGCCGGTTTTTTTGGCATTAGACCAGAAAATAGTATTCAACGAAAATTGCACAAGCAGCCAAAACTCATCCACGTCCCCAGACCTAAATCAGCATTAATTAATACTAAAATGCATTAATGCAAAAAATTATTTAATGTAGTGTACTTCCTCCACTGCCTTGTCTGAGCCTCAGGAAGAAGAATCAAACAACAATTAAAAAAGAAGAAGCAGGAAGTAGGAAAAAACTGGCTTCTTCGATTCTATGTGGTGCAGCATAAACAATCAAACAACAATCATGACAAAAAAGTTGAGGAAAAAAAGGAATGGAGCTCACAGCTTCTAGTACTCTGTGGTGTATGGATTTGGAATCGCAGTTATGGCCGCCTACGTGAGCATGACCGGCAAGACACGCCACTACACAGCTATGTTTATGAATGATTTCCATCACCTGTACAAAGAGAGGAACATTTCAAAGGTTTTTGGGGGGTTCTCCAACAACTGAAGAGAAAGAGGACTGTAAGTCAGAGAGAGACTGGTTATCAAACGTCAGCAACCGATTCGTGAAAGTTTATAAAATAGACACTATGATAAAGTAAAAACCCTAGGAGGACCATAGTAAACTTGTTGAAGGTTTGTCCTGTGCAGAATTACTGTATCTTTGGGGCGTTCTTCAATATCTCTGCATTGTCATTAAAAAGATGGAACTACCAATTCACATCACCTCACAACATTAAATTTCAAAAATCTGAATCCATACATGTTTGGCGTGTTCGCCTCTCAAGAAGTAACGTGCCTGAAAATATCGTCGCTATCAGCATATTGAAAACAGTTATACGCTTTCCAAAAGATTTGGTGACAGCAATGAGAAGTTTATATTTCATTTCAGCATTAAACAAGGTGTTAGCATCGAGTTTACCTCAGAATAATTCCACAACAAACAGGGTTTATAAGTGACTGCCTCAATGTCCATTGGTATATGGCTGCAAATTATAACCTTCTCCTTGGCAATGTCTGCGTCCTGCACCAAACAATAGCCACAATTCAACACACAAGTTTTGGCAAAGTTGTGATAAGATTTGACAAAAGTTGTAAAAGTATCACAAAGTTGTGATAAGTATTGACAAAGATTTTTAGACAGGTAATTATTATTATTAGCACAGATTATAACAAAGAATTTCAGGATTGGAAAGTTTGACCGGTCCGGGACCAATACAAAGATTTGGCAATGTCTTTCAGTCAGCATTTCAGTCAGTCAGGAACAGACAAATACAAATTTTGACGAAGTGTTTATGAGTGATGATTTTTTCCCCCACAAGTGTTTACGAGTGATCTTTTCCCCCGCAGTTCGACAACTTTTGATAAGTCTTAACGGACTTTGACAGATTTTGCCAGAATTTAACACGGGTTAAGAACTTTTGACAAAAATTGATAACTTGACAAATGTTGACAGTTTTCCAGAAAATACAACAGACGAATCATGATAAAAGTTTGACAAGGTTGGCAAGGTTTTTGACAAGTATTTACTGAGTATTGATAGATTTTGTATGGTTATGATAAATTTTGACCAAGTTTTGGACACAGGTTTTGACAATCCAAGACAACTTTTTCTGTCATAGGTAAAAAATTGACCGGGAAAGATTGCTGTAAATATAAATATATCTAGGTAGTCAGAAACACTCCAGAGTTATAACCAATCAAGGCAAAAGCAACCACTTCTAAGACAAGTATTTGCAAGCAACTCAAAGAATTTACAACATAATGCAAGCCCGGCAATCGAACACTCTTTAACATTTTCGAAACGAAATAAACTCTTAGAAGACTCTCTCAATATGCTATATCCATCCAGAATTGACGGATGAGACAAAGAGAGCCGAGCTCTTACATTTAAAGTACTATCAAGCCATTCCAATTGTTGATTTCCGATTCCCCCTCCAAATTTCACAAATCTCCTGGATATAACATCCGCCGATACAATGTTCCATTATCAAAATTAATCAATAGTTTGCAATAAAAATGTCCTATGAGATCCTTTGCTAAGAAAGTCAAAACAAAAAGAACGGAAAAGACTCATTGTTGAGACCCACCCAAATTCGTTTCAGTCCCAAATCTAGTCAATGTTCACAAGTCTATCCATCATATTGTACATTACTGTGGGCAGACTTTATAGAATTGTTGAGAAAACACAGTTCACATCACCTAGTGGATGCAAAAAAAAAGGCCCATGTAGACACCATGCGATCCGTAAGAAAAATTACTACGTTGTGGTCCAGGCTATCTTTTGTGAATGATCCTCAAGTCAGTGGTAGCTAAGATCAGTATTGGTCCAGAATAATTACAGTGAGGGCTGTATAATAATACCAAGATACATGCAAAGCGACAAACTGCCAAGAGGTTTTACAACATCTCAACACTGATCATCCAAATTTAGTCTGGACCAAAGTAATAAACAAATTTGGTATCAATGATGGTCTCCTGGAAAATACTAAGGGATCTTATCTAATTGCTTCTTATCTAAAAAGCATCTTACATGAAAGAGTGTGGAATAGCACCCGTTTCATGCACAGTGAGATGTCAAAAAAATAGAGACTACACCGTGAATTGCTATTAGTGTTAATAATTTTTTCGCCACTTAAAACATCTTTTCTCCGTACACACATGTCGGATTCTGGATCTGACGGTTGCGATTGAAAAGTAACATTCTCAGCTTCTGATTGGCGGTCTCAAATTGAAAATCGGACAAGTGTGTACGGATAAAAGGTGTTTTAAGTGGCGAAAAAATCATTAACACTAATAGTGATACACGGTGTACTAAAATGAAAAATGTTGAGCATAAGTCAAAAGCTACAGATGATCTCAGGGCTTGAAGTATAATTGTCTATGTTATGATGGTTGAAAATCCAAAAACACGAAAGAAAAACCATAACAAAAAAGTTTACTGTACATTTCCCAATTTGACATTTTGTAGAAACACAATTGCATGAAATTGGTGCGCTGCTTCGAGAACGCCACATTAATTGACAGTGTGTATACATACTTTCTCGTCCTACATTTGTAATTTGCATGATATTGATTACAGCCGGACCTATTACGATAATTAAAATGAAGAGCAGAAGATAGTCAGATAACATTTCTAGTGCAAATAATCATGTTATTTTTATAACCTTTATAGTGCAAATAGGAAACAGTTCCTCACCTTGCAGCCCCTATCAGACCAGAAGGGCTATTTTTATCCTCATTTGGATTGTTTTCTTCCAGAATTTCCTCGGCTTTTATTGTGTGGGGGTGATCATGTGGCCAACCTAATAGGCTTACATCATATCCATCCAAAATGATAAACCTGGACAAATAACACAAAAGAAACCACAAAACCAGTGAGCTCCAGACAAATACAACATGTCTAGTACACAAAACAAACTTAGTCACAGAAAAAAGAGTTGGAAAGGATTTTATGTTTTAAAGCAACCAATAAGTAAAGTAGCATCAAAGAATATAACGTATGACCAAAATAGAGCGTGAACTGACAGCTGCATGCTGAGCTTCTTCCCTTCCCAGGACAAATTACACAATCTAATCTTATTCAAACTCGAATGCCTAAAAATGCACAAATAAACCTAAATATCTTACCTTCACACAAGTGATGATACATAGACTCAACAAATGTGTTAAAGGCTATCAATACTACATTAATAGAAGCTTGCACTAACCTATACCAAAGTTTTAATGTTAAACTTTAATAAAATCCTTCTCACCTAAATCCCTTATAAGGACTGAAGTCGTAGAAGGAACGTTGATCGGGACCCGAAGGAATTTCCAAAAGCTTATTCAGCTCTAGACGTGGGAGATTATAAAGGCAATGGTTCCCTGAATGGAAATAATGACGAAAAAAATAAATTATACGAAAAGAAAATAAAATCACATTGATCGCATGATTTTGCCAGACCTATCTCAAAGGCCTTTGAAAACGATAACCAAACATTTGACGAAAAAAAATCAGGAATATTCAACAGGAGACTTGTTTTTCATATTTCCTTTTCACGAAAAGAGTTTGCTGATGCAGGTCCAGTCTTGTCATCGATTTTAAAAAAGGAAATAAAAGTACAGCTGCAATCGCAATGATAGGCAAAGGACCACAAAAGCGGGGCAGGAAAATAAGAGAGCTTGACAAGTAGGTGAGAATGAAGTGGAACTTTAAGTTGGAGAAAACAAAACGACATGACTTAAGCTGTAGACAAATCTATCAATTAAGGGTGTTCACCTAACATGTGGTATACTCGCCCTCCAGTAAATCTCCGAAACTCAGACATAACCTGCAATATCGCCACCCCTAAAAATCAGCTATTTTCCTCCCTTGATCTAAATACGAGCTCCATTTACATTTTCCTGTCATTAGCGCGTACACAATAATCATTAGAGGAAACGTGGATAAATAACGTCAGGAAGGCCAGCATTTTCCAAACATGGAAGGCATCAACCATACAGTTCTCCCATCTATTATACTGTCTAGACTAATAACGACGAATGGCATAAGCCAACCAGCAGAGTGATTGTACTACAAGAGGGTAAGAAAGGGCAAAAATTGTTTACGACATAGAATTCTACCGTAATTTGTAGACAATACAACATCGACAATAAGGACCAAATTGTTTACAAAATGGGTTTTCTCAATCATTGTTTAGGCGAAATCAAGTTGTATTGATTGGCAAAACAAATTAATGCGGACTGCACTTGACCTGGTACATCATCACACATGCAACTGTGCGGATTTGCATTGCAATTGCGCAAACTGACTTGCCCACAAAATCCACACCCAACAGGGAAAATCATAGTACAAAATCTAGACAAGAAGATGACTAATACATTCTAACCTCGAAAAGGTAAAACTAAGTCTGCAGGAGCAAATCTGTCTAAGAAGACATGACAACTAACACGTTCAATGGCAGTCCGTGATTGGTCCTTGGGACAGAATCCATCCACAATATCTCCAAAGTGAATTGCAAAGGAAAGGTCTCCTCCAGCATTCCAACAGTCCACCGCTCTGCGCAACACTGCCCCATGCAGAAGAATTCAGATTCTGTCACTTTATAACCAACAAGTAAATTTAACAGCATCATTTAACAACCCAGTTGACCTCAGTAATTTATACAGGTCCGAAAAATAAAGCATTCACGCTTTCAAATTGAGCTTCGATACTGCAGTTAGTCAAGCTGTAAAACTTTGTTCAATCAACACATGTCAAGTTTAGTAACTGTCCGTTTTCTTACATCAATTGATTTAGTTAGGTTAACATTCAAACAGCTTTCCCTTTTCCCTAGAGGTGCGACAGAAACCAAAGAGTATGGACATCCAAGAAGCACCCAAGGGTGAAATATGAACAGATTCTACCAGCTTATGAAATGAAAAATGAGCAAATGTTTTACCATCTAGGCTGTGCCGATAAAATCTGGGAACTCCAGAGAAAGAAAAGCCATCATCAATATCAGCATACCTGCAGGCCAACAACAAGAAAGTTAGCCCCGTTCTATTTTCAGAAGCCCAGGAGTAACTAATTCGTGTTGGAATTTATTATAATCTATTAAACGCCTAGAAGACACTTTTTATAAAAATGAATGAATGAAACGAGGGGAAACTTTATGTACGAAAGGGCAGTGAAAGTATTGCAGTTTACAATGTTTCTCAAACGTGAGGTCTGTGTATTGTCTTAAGCAATCATACAGCACACAAAACTATGCAATTCATTGAACCAACTAAGAAGAAAGAGAATAAGTGGACACAAATCATCACCACAGGAATTGAAGACATGCATATGATGACATGTAAGATTAATGATGTCTTTGATGACGGCATCTATCATCTAAAACAGTACATAATTCCTGTATTTTGCTTCACCAACTTAGCATAAGCATACAATCACGAATAAATGACAAACAAGAATTGACATTAAAAAGTGTCCATAAATTTCTTATATCATGTTTCATCACTATTTTCACTTCGATAAAACTCACACCATACGTGCAAACGTCACAAGGATGTAGAAGCGGTCACACCAGTTCATGAT
Organism: Zygnema cylindricum; assembly: GCA_037447655.1. NCBI lineage: Eukaryota > Viridiplantae > Streptophyta > Zygnematophyceae > Zygnematales > Zygnemataceae > Zygnema > Zygnema cylindricum. The sequence continues at coordinate 56,287 of JBBHKE010000159.1, read as the reverse complement.
AATTCTATATCTAGCATTATTGTCAGTGGAAAGGACATAGATGATAATCATAAAGTAATAGAATGGTGTTACAATTAGACTGTCCATGGGGTAGGATTTGGAACCGGCCAAACAACCAAACATTGAAAGTATATTTATCAACAGTCAGCCTAGAGATGGCAGCAAAACAATCTCAACTTGAACTAAATTGGCGACCAAAAACTCACAACACACATTCCCGGTCTTTACTACCATTGCTACGCCGTCAACACTGAATGTCATTGTTCCTTAAAAGCGTCAGCCTTCCGGAACTACATGCCTACTATACAAAAAAATACACAAAAAATATCCTCACGCATAATTTGCAGAATCCGAGTATTTTGACCAAGAAATCCCTACCCTTTCACCTTTTATGCAGGCTTCTTCCAAGTTCAAATTCAGCACAGAGATTCGACCAATCAATAACCAGTAAAACTGTCAATCCACTTACTGAACATCTGTAATGACTCCGAAGGAAAAAATTGGTTTCATTTGGGATAACGGCTTGCTCAGTTCGTTTGCCTCGTTGGCCAACAAAGACTTTGGTACAACAGAAGTCTCACTTTCCACATTTGTTTCCATTACATTTCCTCCTTCCACTTTACGACTCAATTGTTCAGTACTCGTGCTTTTGCTTGTAATTCCTAACTTCTGAGCAAAAGAAGTAGCAGTAGTATTATTTGCTGTCATCCTCTTACTACCGAAAGAGTGGAGTTGATTCCTCTTTAATCTAAAATGGCAAAATATTCTCTTATGTTCCTGATTATCGTCATTGGTGTGAACGGATAGTCCACACCAGGAAGGAGACAGTAGCCAAGCTGGTGATTGCAGAAGCATTACTTTGAAAAAAGGACTTCGGAAAAAGTTAAGCAGCACAAGCCAATAACTCTGTACAGTACCGGCATCTTATGGCCTTTGTCTTTACCGGTACAGAGATCCTGTGTTTCTGTTTCCATGCGCTTGCGACAGTTACCAGATTTTCGGGAGTAGAGACTAGAGACCAAAAAGATTTGGATAACGTATTGACTACACCGCCCCATCGTAATTAGAGTTAAACATTTTTCGGGCAGTCAAAGCTCTTTTTCTCGTCACATATTTTTCCAATTTGCAATCGTGATGTCACATGATCGGAAAGACCATTACTGTACACCTTGAATTGCTATTAGGGTTAATAAAGTTTTTGCCAACTCACAACATCTTTTCTCCGTGCACACCTGTCCGATTTTCAATTTGAGACTGCCAAGTGGAAGCTGTGAATCTTACCTTTCAATTGCAGCCGTCAAATCCAAAATCTGACAAGTGTGTACTGAGAATATATGTTTTAAGTGGCGAAAAAAACATTAACAGTAATAGCGATTCGCGGTGTACCTCTCAATCGATTGCCTCAGAAAGAAATTCCAGCCGTCCATCGCAGATTTACGCGTTTGACTGGTGTTTAAGGGTGCGTCTCCATGTACTTCAAACTTAGAGAATTTTCTTTGTTTTTTAGCGCAGATCCGGCGGACCCGGATTTCGGGTGTCCCTATCTGTAAGGAGTAAGGACGAAATCGTAACTTACCCTGTGACGATTGTATACGTCGACAATACCTGTGACGGCTGTCAGCGCCTACAATTCTGTGTTGTCGCACACTATTTTTTGGAACTGCTTGTGACGTCGCATGTCTGACCGTGACATTGTAGACGTACCGCATTCCAGCCTGTGCCGTTTCACGGTTGAAGAAGATGCGCTTTGCCTTCGCGTCTCCTGTCAGGTCGACGTGAAATGGCATCGGAATTTCGAGACCCCTGCAAAAAAAAATTCCGAAACGGACAAAACCAAACAAATTATGTACTTTTCTTCGTCGTATGAGAAGTTGAGAACGCAAACGGACAAAACAGCGAATTTTGTATTTTTCTTTGTCCTCGAAAATCATATGGAAATTTTCGAAAATTACGGCAAGTGCAAATATATGCTCCTATTTGTTTATCGAAAATACCTAGTTTTAAAACACATCGCGCATGTGTTTTAAACGTAAGGTTGAAGATGACGTTTTTTGTAGTGGAAGTGGCTCTAAAAACACAAGACGACAAAATTTCGTACATCCTAAGGTCGAGGATGACGCAAATTGTACTCTACAAATTTGCGATTCCCTCGTACGGTTGAAACTTACGCGGTACGGCTCTAAGTTTTACAACAAAACGACAGAAAAAACCCTTACTTAATGCGTTTGCCTGGACGAAAAATGTTTAACTCACGATCGGCGAAGTGTCTAGCAGGAAATTTCCCATCGATATTCTCGACTATCGAATGGCGAACAGCACTGTCAATCAGAGGTCGCAAAAGTCAAATTTTACATAACCGAAACCGACCATTTTTATTTTTTCAAAATCTGAGTAACCGACGCCCGACCGGGTTATGTCACGCTCCAAAATTGTTAACAGTTAACCGACCGGCGTTTACGAAAACAAAAGTTAACTGAAACTCGATTTCTCGCAACGAACCGTGCCCGCCCGTCACCGAAAAAATACAACATTACAACGCTCATTGTTATTAGTGTTAATGTACTTTACAATAATGCACGACGTATGAATAAGCCAATGATTACAATTTGTCGTGTTCCCTAAGATTTGTGTTATGAATAGTGTTACTACCGTGTCATATTTGCGACACTAATCATGATGTCACGTACTTCCACGATATCAAAGAGTACAAAGTAAAATAATGTTGGATTGTATGGACAGTACAAAATGTTCATTTTTTTCAGTTTTTTGGTTAACCGACCGTAACCGACTTTTTTTTTTCTGGTGAATCAACCGACCTCAACCGCCCGCCCCCCAAAATTTGGCAACCGAATCCGTTCCGGATCCGGCGCAGGCGGTCGGTTAACGGCCAGTCACGGTTTCGGTTGACCGTTTGCGACCTCTGCTGTCAATCGTGTGGTAACAAATACATAGTTATCGCCGATATGTTTATGCATTTAGTATAAAATACCTACTGTATAGTACACCACGAATCGCTATTAGCATTAATCACGCTAATTCGGCGCCCCTATATTTTTACCCAAATTCTTAAATAGAGCGATTAAAAAGCCCTAAGAACAAAATTAGAGTGACCGATTTCCTTGAAAATCCCCAAATTCCCAATTAGCGTTAATCACACTAATTGTTCTTTAAAACTAAAAATTTGTTAACGCTAATAGCGATTCGCGGTGTATGCACTATAAAAGCGTGTTGTCTGACAATCTGACGTTCGCTAAATGGATATGGCCAATAAGAGCGATTTACAAATCCCGCTTGGGCAGATTTGTCCACCCACGTTTCCCACTTGACTCGAATATGATATCACCAATTCCGACTTGAAGCAAATTAGCAATATGACCTTATGATTTTCTTCACATTAAGATGCAACGTGTCGCGATAGAGACTAATGACTCGTGCTAAATTTGTAGTGTTGTGTATCGGCAAGGTTTTGCCGATAATCGATGTGTATTTTTTTTTGGCTTGAATCGATGTATTGGCATGAAATATCGACACCGGTGTTAAAGCCGATAAAAATACGATTATATAGGTTCTTTGTCGCGATAACACCGGTACTGATATTTATCGGCGATAATTGTATGGTTCAAACCGTACGGGTGTACAGTTTATTCCATTGTACTGAACCGTCGTTATTCCGTTACACAGAGTACTAAACAGATTGTTAAATGTGGCATACCACGTTATATATAGTAAAAAATATAATTATTACTATTACATAGAGTATTATATTTTTTCTACCTATTGCCAATAAAGAATTTGTTGGTATCGGAGCGATATATCGGGATCCCTAACTGTTCAATAACCGATAACTATCGGTATCAGTGTTATCGCGATAAATTTCTTACCGATACACAATACTATAAATTTGTGACACAATCTAGAAGGAGCCGTACATCAACCATTGCTATTAGCACAAATATATTATTATAACTACATTAGCTACACCAAATTATGTTTTTCCACACATATTTTGGGCCACTAGGCGAAGTAATGTAATGAAGATTGATAACTTATTTCATCACAAATTGGCGATGTAGTGCATACAAAAATATTGTAATAAAGCACTAAAAAACAGTTAAAAGGGTAAATCATCGCAATACGGATCAATGTTTTTGGGATACATATCATTAATTTTTTAATCGATATATTATACCAATAGATCGATTAAGTGTAAATCAAATGAAAAAGGCATTTCTATTATCATTATGAGGTTAACAATGTACAACACTATCAATAATGTTATAGGTGTGTAATGACAACAATATATTAGCCACAATATAGGCAAAACATTGGATGATTACCAAAGAGGAACATATCATGACCAACTATCCACGAGTGAAAAGAACGACATTGGGGCTAAAAGGATCATACAACAATCTTGGATTAAATCGTGACGAAAAATAGTGATATGATGCGTTGGTGCATTGCAATAAGCAAAATTATTTACATCGTGGCATGATAGAAATACTATCGATTGTCGTTGCTTATTCGACTACAAAGGGACCTAAGGTGAACCGATAACTAGGCACCCGTTGTGAAGCAAAAATCTACAACCCTAAAACTATGGGATTATAAAAACTAGCAACATCTTTCGAGCCTTGTATTGTTGTTATTTTTTGTATACCACATTTTTTTTTTATTAAACGAACCATTTCCTATGCGCGTTCGTTTACCACATTAGTATGCTCTTTATAAAAACCTCCAACTTTTTTTATATCATTATTGCAAATGACTTTGGTCATCATCAAATGGTCATGTTCTTTCTATGGTTTATATTATAATTAACTATTTGTTTTATTTTATTTTTACTAATTTGTATGTATATTTTTTTTTATAAATTCGTTGCATTATACGACACTCAACTCTTAACAATTTCCAACTCGTATGGCAAATTAGTCAAATTTGTAAGAGTTCGTGACCACGTCGACAGGTCCGCACATTTGCAAACAAGGTCTAAAACTTTTTCATGTAAATTAATTTGTTAAAAAATGTTGAAGCCAAAACGACATGTGGTTTCAGATTACGGGACACTAGTTTATCGGCTTTGTGACCAACTATTGTAGTATTGTCGCCAAAGGTAAAAAGGTACTAACATTCACGTGGGTAATTAATAAAACATCTTTTGACCCCTTAACGAGTTTAATGGCAATGTACTTCTCTATAACCGACATTTGTGGACCGAACAGTTATCATAATTCGACAATTTACCTCCAAATTATCTCGAAGGTTATAACATTTGCGAGGAAAACTAATAAGGCATTTTCCAATGTGTTAACGAGTTTTTACGCAAGCTACTTATTTTTAACATAATGGTTAACGTTAAAATGAATTCGTGTTAATGGTCATAAGGGTTATATTACTCGACAATTACTTTTAGAACGTCCAAATTTTAATTTATCAAATGTGTTGAAAATGAGTAATTAATAGTTTCACTTATCTATTTTAGTTAGACTCTAGAGAGAGAGAAGATCAAAGAGAACCATGGCTGCCTCATTGGTCAGAAGGTGGCACTGGAATAAAGGAACACTTAACCAAAACGTTTGCGTGAATTGGGTTTGATCCAAGGACCTTCACCTACCAAAATTAGCGTGTCGCCCTGTCCGTTGAGTCGAAGATTAGAACCGAGTTTGATCCAAGAACCTTCACGTACCAAAATTAGCGTGTCGCCCTATCCGTTGAGTCGTTGAAGATTAGACACACGTATTGCGTTTGATAAATATATAAACAGTATCGCGACAGCGAATTCATTTAACTCAACAAATTGACGAAAAGCCGCATGTGAAACGATTCATGCAAGGACGCGAACCGGAATTGTGTAAATAATTTTGATCACACTCACGTCGTTACAACCGCCAACCCGGAATAAAATTTCGGTAGCTTTTGGAGATAACGTCACGCGATGCCACGTGGCGCCACATAATTGGAAACTAGAGAAGATTGGAGGAGGAACCATGGCTCCTGATCTGACAGGCGTCACCTAGAAAGCCTTGTCGTACAATGGTCGTACGATAAATACATCGGCCAATGTACCTTTGTTGAAATCAATAGATTTAGTAAGGTATTTTCTAGGTCATAATAGGAAAAAGAAAAACATAGGCAGCCTCCCTCCACCACCTCTCACTGGCCCCCATACTTGTTGTAGCCACTAAAAGAAAGTGAGGAAGGTGGAGGCATGGTTGCCTAGGTTATTGGAAAGAGACAGGAAGGGGAAGGTAGGATTTTTTACCAAAAAGGTTTCACGGACTCAGGATTTGATACTGGTACATGCCTTCCGTGAAAGCAGTCGTTAGCGTTGTCCTATAGTCTAGGAACTGTACTAAGATATATAGGGTGTGATAACTATTTAAACATTTCTTAGGAACAATAATCCGATTAAGGGAATTACTTCAAAGGACATAGAGGCTAATTGGAATATAATGCGCACGAATCAAATGTACCAGACATTTGTTTTAAACAGCTAGTATTAAAAGTCGGTTTAGATCCAACGACACATATCATTGCCGTGAACCTGAAATGGCCGCTTCGGCGGTTTTCGGGCGTGATGTGACGGGGCGCCAAGTGGCAAAAAAGGATTGGAAAGCGGGAATCCCGGAGTGCATGAGGACAAGTCAGGAGGAGACATACGTCATCTCCATGGCCTTGTCGTACACAGGCTGTACAGAAAGGACATCAGCCATAATACCTTTTTGTACAGAACAGTCTTCTGATTGGGTCGTACATCAATAGATAGGGGTTGTGAGAGGGGTTTAGGACTTAGAGGATTGAGGAGGTAGCCGCCTCTCTCCCAACAAGCTTGTATATAAGTTGGCATCTTTGCCACTTCATAACTTATCGCCTGGTTGGGCGTTTTCAGTAATTCTTTTTGCTGTAGACTTAAGAGAGTCCAGACTACACAAAGGTGAAGTTAGATTGTCTGTTTGCCTACTTGGTTAGCAGTGGTTTTAGTTGAAAGATGGTTAGTCAAAAACTACCTAGAGGCTTCCTTAATTCTGTAGTATTATGGGGGACACAAAATCGAAGGTTATGGGCCCACCCCCTAGGGTGCCCGTCTTCAACAAGTATGGGTTTATTTATTGGGAAACAATGATGACAAGGGCTTTGTGTGAAAAACGATAGTGGGGTATTGTTAGTGGACAAGTAAAACGTCCATCTCAAAGAACCCCACCAGGGTTTGGTGGAGTGAGGTTTTCTGCTCAATATTTGCCCCTGCAGATGAGTTTGACAACGGGGACAGCGGTGTGTCCAAAAAATGGAAAGGGAAGGAGACACCTCCTACTTCTATCGCCATGGTATCCGGAGCTACGGTCGCGAAGACCGAGGAAAACGATATTCAAACGTGGGAATACACAAACATGGCTGCCAGGCACTTCATTCTGAGGCATCTTACTCAAGCTTTGGTAACCTCCCATCTTCACATTTTCAAGGCCGAGGAGTTCTGAGAGACCTTAGTGGAGATCTATAGAGCGGGTACCATTCAAGGGCTCCAGTTAGTCGAGCAAAGGTTATGGGAGTATACTTACACAAGGGGGAAAATGTTTGAATACTGTAATGATTCTATTTCTACGGGGTCCATTCTGTTGCCCCACAGAATTCGCAGGTCCAAAGAAGCTTATATAGTTGGTGTCGAATCCAAGTTGATACAAACCCAAATGATTGACCCCTTAATAATCTGTTGAAAAGAGGTAATTAATAGTTCACTTCCCTATTTTAGTTTCGCTTTAAAGAAAGAGAGTGAGGACCAAAGGCGCGCCATGGCTGCCGCCATATTTAGAAAGTGGCAGTTTTTGCAGTTTAGGGTATTTTGGCTAAAATGATGCCTAGGTCTAGATTTGAACCTATGACCTCTAGATTCTTTATAGCCTTACGCCTTAACCATTAAGGCGTTACAAACCAGTAGACGTGACGGGTTTCATAAATATATAAACATTAACGAAACAGCTAATTAACAGCAGACTAACCAAAAGGAGCAATTTCTGCATGTACGCGAATCTGAACCGTGTAAAATATGTTTTGATCGGACGGCCGACATTATAGCCGCCACGCGAAGTGAGCTTTTTGGCGGCATACGGATATAGCGTCACGGGGTGCCACGTGGCGCCACATTATTTGATACCGGAGAAGATGGGAGGAGGAACCATGGCTTCCGATATGACAGGTGTCACCTTGTAGACCTTGTTGTACAATGGTTGTACAATAAGTACATCGCCCATTGTACCTTCTTGTACTTTATAGTGTTCCTATTGGACTAGGGTTTAATAGTAGGTAGTCGTGAGTAGGCAGACCGAGACTTAGTAATATTTAGGTACCTCTCTCTCTAAGAGAGCTTGTAACTATAAAGGTCATCTTTGACCAGCCATAACTTACTGCTCGGGTGAGCAAATTCAGTGATTCTTTTTGCGTTTGACTCAGGGGAGTCTTGTCCTCACAAGGGTGAGTGCGGTCAGAATATTTGTGTGCCTGGGCGGCGCTTATTCAGCGGGAAAGTAGAAGGGGCAAATATTATCCTAGAGGCTTTACATAGGCTGCTCATTCTGTGGGTCAATGGAGACCACAGAATTTCAGGTTATGGGCCCACCCTCTAGGGTGCCAATATTTGATGGATCAGACTTTCTTTATTGGGAAATGATGATGGAGGGAGAACTATTTGAGAAGCATCTATGGGGCATAGTGTCTGGACAAATTCGATGCCCACCTCCACCTGGGTTTGGAGGGACACGTTTTTCTGGCACCTCCGCCTCTACAGTTGGTAGAACAGCTGCCACCATCACCGAGGATGAAGATGAGGAAGGAGAAGAGATTGTCATGGAAGGAGAAAAGGAAGGAGTTGCAACTCAAGTAACACCATTGCCGAAGGCGATACCGGCAGCAGCACCACCAGCAACAACGACAAGGGTTCAGACCGAAAGATCAGAGTATGAAAAGTGGAACTACAAAGACAAAGTTGCTAAGCTCTTAATTCTTAAAAGTGTAGCAAAGGGCATTGCCATTCCCCTTATGCATGTCAAATCTTCATCTCAGATTTGGATATCACTAGTTAACAAATATAAGAGTGGATCATTGCAGCAGCAACAGTTGGCAGAAAATAAGATTGCAGCTTATACTTATAAGGGAGGAAGTATGGATAATTATTGCAATGATTTAGAAGCATTGTTTGGAGAGTTACAGAGTGCAGGTAACTCATGGTCTGAGAGACAAAGAGTGAACACATTAATGATGAAACTATCTGAAGAGTATGAGAATATCATTAACCGATTGCAAGACATAGGAGATAGCAATTGGAATTGGGATGACACTGTGGGAATGATTTTAGTGAAAGAAAGCACCATAGAGCTTAGGAGAGGGAGTCCAAGTGTTCAAGCATTGTCTGCAGGAGCTGATTGGCGGAAGCGTGATGAGGGGAGAGGGAAAGATCCCTATCGAAACTTTGGTGGAAGAGGACAAGGAGGTGGCAGATTTGATAGACAGGGGAGAGGAACTTCTCGAGGAGGATTATGTCACTTCTGCAAGAAACCGGGACACTACATGGCAGATTGTGTCAGACTTGCAGATCTTCGACTGAAAGATGGTCAAGGAACCTCAAAGGACGGAGGAAAGAAAAAGGCTTTCCTGACTCAAGTTCTTAATGAGGAAGTGGAAGAAAAAACTGAACCTGAAGAGGAGCTTGAGGAGCTTCTCCTTAATCCGAAAAACACTGAAAAGCATGTCGACATTCCACGGAGACAAAAGTGTGCTTTCGGAGGTAAGAGGGATCCACCGGAGGATGGGTGGATCATAGACTCAGGGGCTTCAATGCATATGTGCAAAGATAAGCGGTGGTTCACTAAACTGAGAAAGATCCCAACAGTTGAGATAGAGTACGGAGATGGTAGAGTAGAAACCACAAGTCTTGTTGGAACTGTTGACTTGAAGGTTCTAGTTGATGGAAAGGCCTCAATTGTAACACTCTCAGACGTTCTTTACATTCCACAACTTAGCAAGAACCTAGTCTCAACAGCTGTCCTAGATGAAAAGGAGTTTGAAACAGGAACTAGGAAAGGAATCTTCACAGCAAGCTTTGATAATGAGGTTTATTTCATAGCTGAGAAGGGCAGTCAAGGAATGTTCAGAATTGTACTTTGCAATGAAAAGACTGTTCTCTACTCGTGTGCAAGTGAGATGATGCTTTGGCATAAAAGGTTGGGGCATGTGCATCTAGATAGATTAAAGAAAATGAAGAAAAAGGGAATAGTGGAGGGTATTACTTTTGAAGATGATGAGACCTTTGATGATTGTAGTGGATGTGCCCAAGGGAAGATTCATAGACTTCCGTTTCCAAAGGCAACCACATTTAGGAGAGAGAAAGTATTAGATCTAGTTCACACTGATGTTTGGGGACCTGCTAGGTATGCTTCACATGGGGGGAAGAGATGGATGTTAACTATCACAGATGATTGGTCTAGATACACGAAGGTATACTTTCTCAGACATAAGTCAGAGGTATTAAGATGTTTCAAAGAGCATAAAGTATGGAGTGAAAAGCTACATGAAACCTAAATAAAAGAGATAAGAAGTGATAATGGGAAAGAATACACCTCAAGGGATTTTGAAGAATATCTTAAAGAAGAAGGAATTCATCATGAGAAAACTGTTCCCTATAATCCGGAACAAAATGGAGTAGCAGAAAGAGTGAATAGAACTTTAGGAGATATGTCCAGAAGTATGTTAAGTGATAAGAGGATAGGGCTGCAGTTTTGGGCTGAGTCTATGAACTATGCTAATTTCATCAAAAATAGAGTCCTAACTTCAGCAAATAAGGAGGAAACTCCGTATGAGAGGTGGACAGGAAGAAAGCCTGATATGTCTAGTTTGAGAGTGTTCGGAAGTCAAGTCTACAGTTTGGATTCCGATAAGACTAAATGGAAGTTAGAGGGAAGAGGGAAACCAGGATATCTTGTAGGATATGATGAGAGCACAAAAGGATACCGAGTGTATGACTTGAAAAAGAGAGATATAATTTTGGTAAAACAAATAGTGGTGATGAATGAAGAGAAGTCCATTGATCCATTCAAATATAATAAGGAAGTCAAAATCAGATTTGAAACGGATCAATTTTCTGACTTTGACTTTGAAAATGAAGAGAAGGAAGAGGGAGAAAAAGAAAAATCTGCAGATCTACCAAAGGAGAAGGAGGAAAGGACAACATCCGAGGCAACGCCACAATACGAAGTGGAAACCGATGAGGAACTTGACGAGACACCGGAATTGGAAGATAGGGAAGCTTAAAATCTCCCAAAACGAAACCCAAGGATGCCTTCCATACCGGCAACCGATTTTGAAGGGGGAAGAAGAAGTAGTAAACGACTTCAAGAAAGACAAAGAAATAACCAACTCACAAAGATGTCTCACCCAGATGAACCTCAAACATACTTAGAGGCCATAAACACTCTAGAAAGTAGCCGGTGGATCACAGCTATAAATGAAGAAATGGCCTCTATCATGGAAGCCAATACATGGGAGTTGGTAGATTGTCCACCGGACCGAAAACCGATCGGATGTAAGTGGGTGTTTAAACTTAAATTAAACCCGGATAATACCATTGAGAGGTACAAAGCTAGGTTAGTTGCAAAAGGTTATACACAGAAAGAGGGGATAGACTACGAAGAAACCTTTGCACCTGTAGTCAGATTTCCTTCTGTTAGAATCCTTTTAAGTATAGCCGCAGCGGAGGATATGGAAATCCACCAGATGGATATTAAAACTGCCTTTTTGCACGGAGAGTTGGAAGAAGAAATTTACATGAGGCAACCGGAAGGATTCGTGGAAAGTGGGGAAGAAAACAAAGTTTGCAAACTGATAAAATCACTCTATGGGCTTAAGCAAGCCCCGCGACAGTGGAATATAAAGTTCGACGAATTTCTGACCGGTTTGGGGTATATCAGAATTAGTTCAGATCACTCTATATATTTATTTGAGGATGAGAATGGAGTGATATTTATTGCTATTTATGTTGATGATTTGTTGGTCTTAAGCAAGTCCTTAGATAAAATTAACAAACTAAAACGGGATCTTAGAAGCAGTTTTGATATGAAAGATCTTGGCGAAGCAAGGTACATTTTGGGAATTCAAATAGAGAGAGATAGAGGGAATAGAATTATAAGACTCACTCAAAAAGAAGCAATCGGTAATATGCTAGAAAAATATCAAATGGAGAAAGCAAACGGATGTACTACTCCCATGGATTTGAAGAAAGTGAGTGAGGGGAGTGAAGAGGGAGGAATATTCATCATTAATGATGAGATGGACGAGATAGAAAGAAAATTTATGGAAAATATCCCTTATCGGCAGATTGTAGGCGGTTTAATTTATTTCATGAACTGTACCCGTCCGGATATAGCTGCAGCTGTAGGTGTCCTTAGTAGAAATCTAAATAAACCAAGAAAGAGAGATTGGGAGGCTGCCAAAAGGGTGATGAGGTATCTGGTGGGGACAAGGGAATTATGGTTGCATTTGGGAGGGGAGCACACTGACATCACCACTTCGAGTGATGCTAGTTATGGAGATGTGCCTTTAAGGAGGTGTACGACTGGATATGTGTTGCAAATTGGATCCGGTGCATGTTGTTAGAGTAGCAAGCAACAAAAAGTAGTTGCTCAGTCCACTATGGAGGCTGAATACATGGCTTCCTGTGCTGCCACCAAAGAATTAATTTGGGTTAAATCTCTTCTTGAAGAACTTGGGTTCATGAAGTCTGGAACTCAACATGTTTTTTGTGATAATCAAGCTGCTATCTCGATTGCAGCTAATCCGAAACATCACTTCAAAGCTAAGCATATGGATATTAGACTAAGCTTTGTCAGAGAGAAGGTAGAAAATAAAATTATTAAACTGGTTCATAAAACTGATAGAGAAATGATTGCAGACATGATGACAAAAGCAGTGCCTTCCCCTAAGTTGATTTATTGCAGAGAAAACAGTGGATTAAAATTGAAAAGTGACTAGGAATTAAGGGGAGTGTTGAAAAGAGGTAATTAATAGTTCACTTCCCTATTTTAGTTTCGCTTTAAAGAAAGAGAGTGAGGACCAAAGGCGCGCCATGGCTGCCGCCATATTTAGAAAGTGGCAGTTTTTGCAGTTTAGGGTATTTTGGCTAAAATGATGCCTAGGTCTAGATTTGAACCTATGACCTCTAGATTCTTTATAGCCTTACGCCTTAACCATTAAGGCGTTACGAAACAATAGACGTGATGGGTTTCATAAATATATAAACATTAACGAAACAGCTAATTAACAGCAGACTAACCAAAAGGAGCAATTTCTGCATGTACGCGAATCTGAACCGTGTAAAATATGTTTTGATCGGACGGCCGGCATTATAGCCGCCACGCGAAGTGAGCTTTTTGGCGGCATACGGATATAGCGTCACGGGGTGCCACGTGGCGCCACATTATTTGATACCGGAGAAGATGGGAGGAGGAACCATGGCTTCCGATATGACAGGTGTCACCTTGTAGACCTTGTCGTACAATGGTTGTACAATAAGTACATCGCCCATTGTACCTTCTTGTACTTTATAGTGTTCCTATTGGACTAGGGTTTAATAGTAGGTAGTCGTTAGTAGGCAGACCGAGACTTAGTAATATTTAGGTACCTCTCTCTCTAAGAGAGCTTGTAACTATAAAGGTCATCTTTGACCAGCCATAACTTACTGCTCGGGTGAGCAAATTCAGTGATTCTTTTTGCGTTTGACTCAGGGGAGTCTTGTCCTCACAAGGGTGAGAGTGGTCAGAATATTTGTGTGCCTGGGCGGCGCTTATTCAGCGGGAAAGTAGAAGGGGCAAATATTATCCTAGAGGCTTTACATAGGCTGCTCATTCTGTGGGTCAATGGAGACCACAGAATTTCACAATCAAATCCCCAATATAACTTCACCCTTGTGAAATAAGACTATTTGTGTGCTCAGTTCCACCACAAAATGCAAAGTTAGAATATGAGTTTTGGACACATTCACCCACTTTGACTTCCCCTAAAAATGCAGCCACCCTGTAAATCAAAAACTCTGACAAATTACACTCGTTTGTAGCCTGGACTCCCCTGACTCCGCAACAAAAAGAATCACTGAAAATGGTCACCTGAATTGATAAATATGGCTGCTCAAAGTTTCCCTTTTATACACTTTTATACAGATGCCCTCTGGGAGAGAGAGGTGGCTACCTACCGAAATATTCTAAGTCCTAAATCCCTCTCTAAACCCTCTCTACTAGTGTATGACACGAATCACTAGATTTTGTCGTATAGAAAGGTACAGGTGCAGAAGTACTTTCTGTACGTCCATCGTATGACATGGCTAAAATATTGACGTTTGCCATATCCGAATTAGTTCTCATATTCTTCGAAGATGCCGCAAGCCCATGATGTCGTGCCATGTGGCGCTTGGCGTGGCGCTGACCGAAAAACCCCAAAGCGCTTATTCCGCTATCGTGGCTGTTCGATCAAAACCGACATTTGATTTTAGCCGTCAAAAATCAATGCGCGATATTTGTTTCGACGACAAAACAAATACGCGGTATTCTTTTCGTGAAGTACCGTACGCTGTATGTATATTTTAACTGTGTCTATGTTACATGTTTGTTTGAGCCGTTAAATGAATTTACGTAATCGTACGTCTTTACATATCTTTCAAACTTTATATGTCTCAGCACTTATCATAGTCTATAGGATAAAGCTACCGTGTATTGCTGATTGGCGGACGGCAGGTACCAGGATCAAATCCTGGGTCCGTAAATTCTCTTTTTGTTAAATCTATAAATATCTACTCCTGTCTTTCTTAGAAGGCCTAGGTAGCCATGGCTGTAGCTCCGTATCCAACCTTTAGTGACTACAACAAGTGTGAGGGCTTGGAGAAGGGAGTCAGAGGCAAACTGCCTCTGCTCTTTTCTATCTTAATCTAGACCTAGGATATACTTAATATTCAACAATGATCTCTCTTATTTGTATATGGAGATGGAGATTGGCGGGTGGACCGGTAAAATGAAGATGAAAATCAACACCCTCATCATGGAGCTCATTTCTATCCTAATCTAAACCTAGAAAATAATTAATATTCAACAATGATCTCTTTTATTTATATATGGAGATGGAGAGTGCCGGGTGGACCGATAGAATGAAGATGAAAATCAATACCCTCATCATGAAGCTGTCTGATGAGTTTCAGAACATAGTGTACCGAGTGCAGGAAATGGATGACAGTTCTTGGACATGGAATATAGTGGTCCGGATGATACTTATGTAGGAGAACACTAATGCCATTCGGAGAGGAGGAAAGATCATTCAAGCTCTAGCTGCCGTAACAGACCGGTGGGTGAAGAATTCGAGGGAGGCGTACATCAGCTTCAAAGGAGAAAGAGATCAGTTTGGAGGATCGAGGCCCCCAAAGGGTCTTTGTCATTTTTGCAAAAAGCCGGGGAGTGTACCAAGCTGGCAATGCTGAGGCTCCAAGAGAACCGTGGAGGGGGTTCTTCGGAAGGGAAGAAAAAGGCACTTGTGGTCACACAAGTGAAAAGAGAGACCGAGGAGAATGAGTCCTTTGAGGAGGAGGACGAGGAGTTCCTTCTTGATGAGAATCTAGAGGAGAAGGAGATCCCTCGAAAACAAAAGTGTGCCATTGGAGCCATTCGAGAGGCCCCACAGGAAAGATGGATCCTTGATTCAGGTGCATCCATGCATATCTGTCGTGACCGACACCTCTTTACCTAGCTAAGAAAGATCCCTACATTAGAGATAGAGTATGGGGATAGGAGAATAGTTACCACAGATCTAGTGGGCTCGGTAGATCTGAAAGTCTTAGTAGAGGGTAAGACTTCTTCACTCGCCTTCTCAAATGTAGTCTACATTTCTGAGCTGAGCAAAAATCTTGTCTCTACTTCTGTATTAGATGATAAAGAATTTGATACCTTCACTAGAAAGGGAGTCTTTATAGCTAAGTATGGGGATGAAGTCTTCTTTACAACAGATAAGGTAACCAAGGAATGTTTGGGCTTAACTTGAGTAACGAAAAGAAGAGTGCTTACTATGATGGTGTCCCAAACTTGATGATTTGGAATAAGCCGTAGGGGCATGTGCATTTTGATAGGCCGAGGGAAACAAAGAGGCTTCTTGTTGTTGAAATAACTAGATTTATAAGGTATATTATGAAATTGTATGGGCTCCATTGCCCACATAATTCAGAGATCTAAAAGGACTCCAACTTGATATAAACCCATTTGACTGACCCCTTGACAATCAAAATCCCAATATAGCTTCATCCCTGTGAAATAACACTTTCTGTGTGCTTAACTCTACCACATATGCAAAGTTATAACATGAGATTTGGACACATTCACCCACTTCGACTTTCCTTTAGAAATACAACCACCATAGCAGACAAACGCTCTAACTGACTACACCCTTGTGTAGCCTAGACTCCCCTGAGTCCGTAGCAAAAGGAATCGTTGAAATATTGGTCAACTAAGTTAATAGTTATGGCTGGCCAAAGTTTGCCATTTATACAAGATGCTCTTTGGGAGAGGCGACTCAAAATATTCTAAGTCCTAAACCCCTCTCTAAACCCCATAGGACTGAGGTACTGACCAATCAGAGGACTGTACCATACAATAAAGTACATATGTCAGAGTACAGTTTGTACAGACAGTGTATGACGTCGCCATAATGTTACATTTGTCACATCCGAATTTATTGTCTTCTGTTATGGAGATTTTGTAACTCTATAAGATGTTGCCACGTGTCATCCGGAGTGGTGGAGTCTGCAAACCGCTAAATTGTCCTTTTCGCGAAGCGGGCGCTAACTGTTGATTTGAGGCAGCTTGTGCCACTGAAGAAGATGAAGAAGCACCGTCAGTTACCATGACAATGAATTATGCAAAGAGGAAACTCTCACAAAATCCCACAAAAGACCAACTTCACAATGATGCCTTAAGCAAACCAGACTCACCCTAGGTTTGCAAATTGCCACAATATAGAATATACACCAAAGAACCCACATGCAAAATTTCCTAAGGTTTTGCCAATATATCACAATGATCTTACAATTCAAAACACCCAAAAACCGCATTGTAGTTTCCATACAAATGAATGCTCCTTCCTAAAATAATCCAAGTCCTACATATACAAGTGAACCTACAGCTGATCACGCCGTACCACAATTACCATGGTCGATCGGTACACTAATCTTCATCAAACAAAAACCTTGCCGTCAACCGTACACAAATTATTTACAACGATCAAGGAGCGGACATCCGCTAAAATAAAATAGTGCGCGATCAAAGTTCGTCTGCTGAAATGACGGCGCAGTCAAGAGTTCTCTTCCAAAAATGACGGCGAACTCTGTCCGCCGTCGGCGTATTCTTTCATCACTAAAGATGAACCTCCACGTGTAAATCGGTCCTCAGTTGAAACTGTACTTCTTTTTCTTCTAGAACAACCAATCTTGACTTCGTCGCAGACAGACACGTGTGCCTGAAGTGCACCGAATCTGTGTACTCCCTTTGGAGTTGCATACTAACTAAATCATGTCCCCGCCAATTTATCTTCACACAAACTGACTAATGTTCGGAGCGCATTTCTTGCGCAGACTGCTATAGTTGCTATGACTCAGCTGTGATTGCTATGACTGTTATGACTGCTAAGACTGCTATAATCTATTAGCGCAACTGTTATATAAAAGCATCGCAGCTGTGATATCAGATCAGCACAGCATGGCAGCACAATAAGAAGTGTAGTGCTCAATGTCAAACTTAGCGCAGCATGGCGGTATAACAACAAGATATAGAGAGGACTCAAGGTTTCCAAAACAACACTCCCCTAAACCTTTAGACTCTCTCAACCACTGAGTCCACATTCCTCCATACAAAAATTCAACTTAGGTGCAGATAAAGGCGTAGTCATCATATCTGCTACCATCTTTGTCGAGCGTGCCCGAGAAACACAAGGGAAGGGCCCGCTCCCCGGAATGGCCGATCTCGGCGTCCTGCAAAGAACCCACCAATGCGAATGCTTTCCATAATAATGATAATGCCCACTGCTGACCCCATCCCTCCCAATAGGCATGCATGCACAGATAGGAGAGGCACAAGGATAGGGAATAGGGATGAGTGCATGGGAAGGCGAAAAGATCTCCCCTCCCCCTTACTTTCCCCATTAAGCCGGGGAAAGGGGTTGGGTTCTCGGTAATCGGGTCGATGCCCCAATTTGCTTATTCCACGGGAAGTCTATAGCATTCGTTCCCTCAAAACCCACTGTTTCGATACAAGGAAATTGCAGTTTTACTCCGGGAAGTCCACGCCAAAGCAAAAGAGACTACCAGTGAAGACACAAATGCACTACCACGTGGGAATATAAAAATAAATAGGAATGGCTGTTTCAGATTTAACAATATCACCTTGACCAAAGAAATATAATATAAGATGGAAGATATAAAAGATGGCGAAGCAAGCTTAACCTACCCCGGCAATTTACGATGACAATGTGAGAAAGGCGAAATCTCTCTCGATGGCAGTGTAAATAGGTATGGTACTCCTTCAACCCTCGGTGTCCGCAGCTCAGAACCGACTAGACTCTTCTTTGTTTCAAGCAGCGAAAAATCCAAACCACCAGCCCGAATTATGATTCCCAAAATGGACCAATCCAAAACAGAGATGGCAATAGAGTCAAACAAAACAAAGATTCTCCAAAAGAAGGTTTGTTGGAATTTCTGAGGGTTTTCACAGGAGACAGTACTGAAAAGCAACCTGTCTCCTTCGGCCCCAAGCGCCTTATGCATCAAAGTTTGTCCAAAATCAGGTCGAAAAGTTAGAACTAAGCTATGAACCAATGAGCGGCAAGCAAGAACAATCGAACTGACATAGGACAAAATAGTCCGTACTACACTTGGGGCAAAAAGTTAGACATCTAACTACGGCTAGATTCGCGGCCGGAAGTTATTATTTGATCCGCAGTTATAAGCCAAACCACAAAGAAAAGGACACGGAAGTGCCAAGCTTTGACTGAAGGTAATTAATTGACCGCTGGTCAGCTGGACTTGAACTGAATTGCTACAGACAGCTAACAGCATAAGCTAGATTACAGTCCGGAAGTCTACGTGGCAATCCACAATGTACCCCCCACTAGGGCTGGTGATGCGACGGAACTGCGATCTTTGAGACGGTATAACTTTGTCATCCGGCCTCCGTTAGGCGCGAAATAAAGTGCGTCTGGTTCAGTTGAGGAAATACCATAATCCTTCCGGCTGGTTGCGCTCACTTTTCCGTACTCTGAGAACAGTACGGTTAGAAAGGGTACGGAAATCCTCGGTAATATAGAAGTGTGCCTAAAATGCACTCGGGCTTGACACACCGTCGCAACATTGGAATGTCGTCTTGGTGAACGACCCCATGGAGAGGCGCAGAGAGAATTAAGGAGACCGAAGTTATGACTTCTCGACGAATTAGATCCGGCAAGGTACAAGAACCTTGACACGTGGTTGTTCTCCATTGCAAATTATCTCGAAAAATTTCCTAGTCTATTAGACAGTGAAAAGATTCACTACGCCGGTGGTCTTCTTAAAGGAGCAGTAGGAGCATAGTGGAGGAAAATGGTGGAAAATGATGAGACGTTGATTGTTTGGGCTGTATTCATCCAACTCCTCCGCGACTCTTGGCAACCTGTCAATACGGTTAAGGTTGCGAGAGATAAAATTGCATTATTGAGGGAACGAACTTTAGTGTTGGAGTTTACACAACGGTTTTTGGAGTGCAAATTTCAAATACCTACGATGACGGAGGATGTAGCTGTGGATCGCTATGTGAAGGGGCTTAAGGCATCCATTAGTAAGGATGTGGAGCAATGACTGGCTAAGGATAGTACACCTCCTAGTCTCTCGGCAATCATTCAGTTTGCTGAACGGACCGATTCGGTAGAATTCACCTTTCGTAGACCTTACCATTATGGGTCAAGCAGTGGCGGAGGAGGTCGACGCGACGATGGTCCGACTCCCATGGAGCTCGGAGCAATTAATGAGGATAAGGAGGTGGTCAACGTGCTGCGGAAAAAGAGTAAGACTACCAAAGCCAAGACCAATGACTTATCTTCAGAGGAGCTCCAACGGAGGAAGCAAAATGGTTTATGCTTCCAATGCGGTTCCCCGAACCATATGGCCCGAGAGTGCCCAAAACGGAGAGGTTCCAAAAAGGGCAAAATTAACGTCATGAGATTAGCTGGTGAAGGAGGAGACCCTTTGATATTTCGAGGTCGAATCGGAGTCAACGTAACTAGTTTCATGGTGGACTCCGGTGTAGTTTCATGGCGCAGTTGTGTCTTGCCACATTGGTAACGACTAACCCTCGTTGTCGGCGCAGCAGCGCAGGTTACTAAAGGTTGGACGCTGCGATACTCCAATCGTGAAACCCTCAAACCTCCATGATAAAGCCGCCATCAGCTCTCGCGACCAACCGAGTCCGAGCAGTTTGGAGAGTGTTTCACTCCGCTCGCATCTTGAATCACGTGAATTTTCCTATACGACAGCATCTATGGCGTCGTCGTCCTCTCCGCCACCAAAAAGTAAGAGACTGCTACGGGTGGGGCAAAAGGATGTGCCCCGTCCCGATAGATTGTCAGTAGCGGCAGAGGCCATGGTAGAAACAGACGAGAGGAGAGAGGTAGAAGTGGAGCCAGAACCGGAGGAAACAGCTAGTAGCGAGGTAGGGGAGGGGTCGGAAAACTCACAAGACCCTGAATACAACCCACTTTGGGAAAGGGATCAAGAGTATGAGGAAGATCATGAGCTCTCGGAGGCGGAGGAGCCTAAGCGAGAACCAACACCTCCGCCAACTGAGGAGCGCGCCTCGGATGTAGAGGTGATGCCGGACCCCAATAAGGAGAGTACCGCAGATGTAAAGTCTTCTAAATGTGCGGAAAAGAAGGCGGAGGCACAGTATCCTAGCGGTGACGATGTGTTTCTCCTTCGAAAGGGATGAGAGGACACAGGCAAAGAGAGGGAAAAGGGGGAAGAAATTCCCGATTATCTCTTTCCACTCCCTAGTGACACCTGGTATCCGGATCTCACCTTCAGCTTCGCGAAGCGCTTTTATTGGGACCCTGCGGAATGGCCCGAAGAGTAACTTACCGGAGAGCTCGGGAACCCTATCTATATCTCCGCCAACGTACCGTCACTGCCGGCCTGGAATTTTATGGTGACAAAGGACTAGAGGAACAACCACAAGGGTTATGTGCAGCTAAACCCCCATGCCTTGTCGTTTGTGGAGGTGGTCGAAGATCACTACCGGTACAAGGTGGATGTTCCCAAGTTACTTCACCATTATCACCCGTGGGATGTCTGCCTTCACGACATCATCTCTCGGGCAAAGGTCATATCCGAGGTACGGGCACTCAAGTTGGCTCGGAAGAACGTTTTACAACGGGAAAAAGCGGCCAAAAAAGACATTTCCTTCAAATTAAGAAAGGTACCTCGATGGGAACCAGAAGAGGAAGCACCAAAAGAGGAACAACAAGCCGAGGAACACGAAGCTCCCCAAGTTTTGGCACTTGAAGCACTGGCACAGGCGGCCATTCTGCCGCCACCCGAAGAACCAACTACGGAACTAGAGGAAGGGGAGGACCAGGTTCGGGAGCGAATCACTCGGAGGCGTTTGGCAACGGCAAACCACCATATTGTGCTACTGGAGACTCGATATGAGCAGCTCCAAAATCAACTCGACACCCTGCGACAGGAATTCAAAGAGTACCGCAAGGAGACATATGACATACTCTGGCAGTTGCAGTTTGCCTGAATAAATAAGGTTCAGCCGGAAGCTGAATCCTTAGTGGGAGGCAGTATAACAAGGTACATAGTTTAGTACTTAGCGCCTAGAAACTAGGTTGCTATAGTTGCGGTTGCAGAGCACCGCAACTGCGATTCCAGACCAGCGCAACATAGCAGCGTAGCAGCGCAGAAGAGTAGCGTAGCAATTTAGCAGGGCAGCATAGCAACACTGCAAAATGTAGATTGAATTGTATTGTTCTAGAAAGATATTTTAGATAGATCTCGGTTGACCGTGAAGGCCCACGTGCACAATTGTACAGTAATAGGTTGCCTAGCCGACGGCTAGTTTAAATAGTGGAGTAGACTTAGTGCAAGGACAGACTCTTTGAGTAGACCTTCGCAGCAAGCGCTAGATGTTGTAATCTTCTTTTGAGTAATAAAGCGCAGCCTTTACCTGTCCTTGGGGTGTGTTCTTGCTGTTGCTACGAGGATATCCTTGGTATCTTCCGCTGTGCAATGTTGTATTTAGTCCCTTTTACAAATTGAATCCGGGCAATGGGCTAAACCTTCGAGCTGTGGATGGTCCGGAAAAATTGGTTGGACCCGATAAGGCTTTTTTTCTAAAATTGGCAAGGGATTCTATCCGAGAGGTTATCGCGATGCAAGACAAAAACAGGATTAGTTATGCGAAAAAAGCAATGATTCAATGTGGCTTGTCTTTACGTGATGGACGGTGGGAAGAAGACATGCTCACACATCAATTGCAAGACATAATCACCAAGTATCGCAACCACTTCGAAAGAGAGGTTGTGTAACCTCCTTACCCAAGGGCAAGAGAATTCCTCCGAAATATTGAAGATGCCGACAGTCAGAAAGATAGCATTTTCAGCGAGGGAGGGATGAGCGCCAACGAGTTTTAAAGATATAATATAACTACGTATTGTTTTTTTTTGTTTTAAATGATAGCTTGGGAATGGCAGTTTAATTATAGCGAAGAAGTAGTCATGCTCGTGGCAGAATAATGTAGACAGCCCATGAAGTTTAGTATTAATTCACTTCATAGGAAAACCAGATTTCATGTGTGTATGATTTTTTTATGGGATAATACAATTTCGGTATTTCTGAAGTTTACATGTTTGGCTTAATGTGGAATTAGATGCATATATAAAGTTTATTATGTATTTACCTTGAGATGATGCTAATGTGGTGTTCAAAATTTGATATCGGTGTAGTATGGAATTATATATATTGCGGCATTGAACATCATAAACTAATCGGCGACGAGTATGCTTCGTCGCTGAATAATCATCCATCAAGGAAGTTCATAATTTTTACGGCATATTTACCTACATATGTAGTGATTGCCCTTTCAGCAGCGATAATTTCTCGTAGGTGGATGGAAATCCATCGGCGAAACTGCTTTAGCATCATCTTTGACGTTGCACAGATTGTCTCGTCGCTTTTGGAAATCCAGTTGCAAAACTCCTTCACCATCCTCTTCGACAAAGCAGAGGCTGTCTCGTCGCTAGATGGAAATCCAATTTTGAAATTGCTTCAGCATGATCTTCGACGATGCAAAGACTGTCTCTTCGCTGGATGGAAATCCAGCTGTGAAACTGCTTCAGCATCATCTTTGACGATGCAGATATTGTCTCGTTGCTGGATGGAAATCCAGCTGCGAAACTGCTTCAGCATCGTCTTCGACAAAGCAGAGGTTGTGTCGTCGCTGGATGGAAATCCAACGGCGAAACTGCTTCAGCATCATCTTCGACAATGCTGAGACTGTTTCGTCGCTGGATGGAAATCCAGCGGCGAAAGTGATTCATCATGATCTACGACAAAGCAGGCATTGGCTCGTCGCTGAATGTAAATCATGGAATACATTGTAACGTTGTTTGTCTGATCGTATGACCTTATAGCGGCGAGGTTGGTTCGTCGCTGGTTCGTGAACCGTCAGTTTACATTTTATTTCGACATTATTAACGCTCCGAACAAGTAAGAGGGTTTTTACTATGGCAAAAAAACCCATTTTGACAAGGCTGAAACCATAAAAACTGGATTGAATAATGAAAGCAAAATCTTCCATGCCGAAAAAAACATAGTTCGATTAATATACGCGGTGATAAGAAAGATAATTGCATGTTTTCAGCATATATACATGATACACAAACGAAATAATGTCGAGAACATTTAATTTATTTCAATGCGAAAAAGGTCATCGGTACAACATGAAAGAAATTTAAAAAACACACAATTAATAGAAATATATGTAATAAGTTGACACTAATAAAATCATTGATTAACAACAATAGGAAAAAAAATACAAAATTTGTATATTTCACGATGATATCTTTTTACAACGTTAAACTAAAACAAAATATATGCCTATTAATCTACAATATTTAACAGAGCTCTATGTAGTACATAATTTTTAACGTTTCTACCTCTAGCTCGAAAATCCCCTTAAAAACAATTTAACAACTTGGTAATAATACACACACTAACTAATTACCAACGACTAGTGACGACAAATACAGATCCATGCAAAGCTATTAAAGGTTTACTCCAGAAGCTTTCATCCTGTCCAACACCTTCAAAATGATGCTTTCTTTTTCCCTACGATCAACTGTTGCAGTAGGGTGCTCCTCAATACAACGTCCGTTGGACAGAAGTTGATCAAAGATGACAGTTTTACATACGAAAGAGAGAGGAAGATAACTGATTAGTTGGGGAATATAGGCTCAACAAATAAAATGAGAAAAAAGAGGATAGAGAAAGACGGAACATTGAGAAGAAGGAATGAGAGAGAAGATTAGAGGAAGGGATATGGGACAAAATGAGTGAGAGAGAGAGGGGAGAAAAGTGTAAGAGAGAAAAGTAAGCAAAGGAAATAGGAAAGAATGTGGGAGATCGACAATGCGAAAAGGAAGAGGTAAAAGGATAAAAAGGGAGAGAGAATAAAAAGGAGGAAGTATAAGAAGGTAGAGGGAGCGAGAGATATGAGCAAACATGGTGATCTGCGCACTTACTCAAAAACACTTCATAAACCCTTGAAATTATAGCGACGGTAATGGCGCGGTTCCTCTTGTTGTTTCGGCATATTGTTGTATACCCTAATACTGCTGTAAACCCAAAAAAAAGGTATGGAGTTCATGGATGTCGCGTGACTCAGCGAGGCGGCAGGGAAACGATCCGTATCTTGCCGAAAAAATGGCGGCGTCATGTGAAAATGGCTCTGCAAGATTCTGAATCCACCCACCAGAGGACGAAGATGTGGTTGGGGTCAGTCAGAACACAAAATGTAATTTTTGTTTTCTATCCGCATTTGCTGTTGGTTTGATATCAATTGTTGTTTTCCAAGCGCCGCTTTTTTTTCAATCCTCAATTTTGTAACTTTACACTAATATTTTTACAATGTGACAGTAATTTGTTGTCGTTTTGTGAAACATTACCCATTTTTGGGTCAAACTTAACTCTAATAAGCGTCTCTTTGGTTTAAAGGTCTGGTATTACTGTTATGTTTCTTTTTGACCCTGTAATAGTGTAAATATATACTCTATTACTTTTGCAATATCTCAAATAGAGTTAAAACGACAACGTATTAGACTTAACTCTAACGCGACTATGAACATGTGTAAGTACGCAACATTGCGCTTACGTAATATGGACAGTTTTTACCATGTGCACATGTTATCCATTCACAATATATCACACTAAAACGAACGGCTGAATGTATGCGAACGTTTATTTTGCAAACTCGACTCAACAATTTTTGTAAACTCAGCTTTGCATGCGACCGACATAAGATAACCACAATTTCCGTACGGATTTCGGTAAAGAAGTACACTATTGTACGAACAATCTACTTCCGTACACCATTGTATTCATGAATCCAGTACAGTCATAACATTGACGCTAATTTACAAGTACCGTATTTAATGTCAAAGATAAATTAGATTCAATCACTGTATTTCGCGTATCAATGTCAAAACTTCGGGGTGTCAATATAGCGTACAGTACGCTAATAACGATTCACAGTGTAACGAACGGTATGAAAGTAACGAATACTACGTAGTTTTTGAATAATAGTCGAAATCTGTACGAACAGGACAACTATGGGGAAAACTTACCAAATTGTACTAACAGTGTCGGGCTGAAACTTGAAAGCTTTAGAAGCGACAAAAATACATTTGAACGTTTAGATATTCGTAAAATTGTCTGAACGCAAAAGATCTTTGGAGATTAAAGAAAAAAACACAAAATATATATATAAATATATATTGCATAGTTCAAAAGTAGGCGTTTCTATTGTAGGCCTTTTGTCGGCGCCTTTATTGTAAGTTGTGTTATGGGCTTTTCATGTGATATTCTTAAATAACTACTTTGATCAACGACCGTCCGTTCGTCCAAATCTGACGATAGTCTTGTCGTAAGATGTAATATGGGCTTTTCATGTGATCTTCTTAGATCGCTACTTTGATCAACGACCGTCAGATCGTTCAAATCTCACGGTTTAAATAAAAAGTCGCTCAAAACTCACAGAAAAATATTTTTTTGTTCGATTTTTTTTCAAATTTATACATGTTGTTTAATTCTCTATCTATCCATGTGCAACTAAACCATGTTACAATTTTATTTCATTTTGCTACAAATACAATATGGGTCTTAAGGGTATATTGTATTTCTAGCGTACAATAGGCATATTGTATCGGTGTACTTTCACCTACTTTTGAACTATGATATAAAGTATTATAGTTAATTATAAAAGTTTCTTTTTTCACTTTTTGACTTCATAAGTTTTTTTTTTCCTTTTGTTTTCTTTAAGCTATCAATTTTTTATTGCTATTTTTGCAACTTCTATGGTTGTCCATATTGGACCTCTAGTACGAAAAAAAATTAAGGATAAAATGGAAAGAAGAAGCCGACAAATAAAACAATGGTGAAGCATGTTTAAACGTCATTCCTACGTCTAGACGTTGAAACCTATTACACGCTGGAGCACAACACCGAGTGTAAGGGTACGATCCCATATAGTTGTAACTTAGCATACTTGCTTTGGATATTAGCGCGGATCCAGCGGACCCGGGTTACAAGTGTCTCTATGTATTCTCTCGAGATTGTTACTTAATTTTGTGACGACTGTATACGTCAACAATACCCGTGATGGTTGTCACCATATACAATTTGTCTTTGCCGCACCGTATATTTTTGAAACTTTTTGAAGCATCGCAAGACACATAGTAATTTTTGAAACGGTTTGGCATATCGCATTGTTGAAATAAGTAGTTTTTATATTTTTTAGGTCTAAAATAAATTAGCGGAAACATATATATAAAATGATGGCAGCCTGCCTCCTCTCTTCTCCCTTTTTCCCCATACTTGTTGTAGTCACTGAAGGAGAGAGAGAGCGATGGAGCCATGGCTACCTCAGCTCCATAGGAAGGACTAAAGAGTGACTTAAGTCACTCTCAACAAAAGGTTGAGTCCGGCAGGACTCGAACCCCCGACCGGTAGAGCGCGACGTAGCCGTTAGCTCTAACCAGTCTGTCGTAGAAGTCCGTTAGATGATATAGGGTTTCATTTATATTTAAACTATTGTTTAATACTGAAATGATTTAACTGAATATGGACGAAACGAACATAGAACTTGTTAGAGTTTAGTGCGAACGTCATTTCGCACGAAACAAATGAAACGGACATTTGTTTTAAACGGTCGACATTTAATGTCGGATTTAATCCGACGGCGCACGTCATCGCCGAAATCGCGGAATGGTCACTTGGATTTTATGGACGTGGCATGACGTGGCGCCGCGTGGAAGGATGACATTCGGTTGCGAGAATTCCGGAGTATATACGAACGAGTGGAAATATGACACACGTCCACTCAATTGCCTTGTCGTACACCGACCGTACAGAAAGTACATCGGTCGTAGTACCTTTCTGTACTTTACAATAATATGATTGGATTGTACTTTAGTAGATAGGGGTTGTGAGAGAGATTTAGGACTTAGGAAATTTTGGTAGATAGACACTTCTCTCTCTAAGAGAGCCTTGTATAAATTGGCATTTTTGCCGGCTCATAACTTATCGCCTGGTTGGCCGTTTTCAGTGATTCTTTTTGCTACCGACTCACGGGAGTCTAGGCTACACAAGGGTGCAGTCAAATTGTCAGTTTGCCTTCTTGGGCAGCAGTGGTTGTGGCTTAAAGTGGGTTAGTTAAATACTATCTAGAGGCTTCCTGTATTCTGTGGTCTAATGGAGGACACAGAATTGCAGGTTATGGGCCCACCCTCTAGGGTGCCCACCTTTAATGGATCTGGGTTCATCTATTGGGAAGCCATGATGATGGGAGCTTTGTGTGAAAAACGATACTAGGGCATCGTTAGTGGACAAGTGAAACGTCCACCTTCGGGAACTCCACCATGATTTGGGGGAGTAAGGTTTCTCGCAACAACGGTTGCCTCAGCGGTGGAGGCAGATGATGGGGACAGCAGTATGTCCGAAAAGGGGAAAGAGAAGTAGACACCCCTCACTCCTATTGCCACAGTATCGGGAGCCGCGACCGTGAAGATCGTGGAGAACGATACTCAAATGTGGGAGGATGTAAACATGGTTGCCAAGAACTTCGTTCTGAGGCACCTCTCTAAAGGTTTGGCCACTCCTGATCTTCACATATACAAGGCCGAGGAGTTGTGGATGAATTTGGTGGAGATTTATAGAGCTGGAACTATTCAGGAGCTCCAGTTGGCTGAGCAAGAGCTACTGTGTTACACTTACAAAGGGGGAAAGATGTTAGATTACTGTAATGATCTTTCTTCTTTGTATATGGAAATGGAAAGTGCTGGGTGGACAGGTACAATGAAAATGAAAGTTAACACCCTTATCATGAAATTACCAGATGAGTTCGAAAACATAGTGTACCGAGTACAGGGAATGCCTGATAGTTCATGGAAATGGAACACAGTAGTCAAGATGATACTTGTGCAGGAAAACACAATGGAGATTAGGAGAGGAGGAAAGAGCATTCAAGCTCTATTAGCAGGAGGGGACCGATGGGGGAAGGACCCGAAGAAACCTTATAGAGGGGAAAAAGATCATTCTGGGGGACAGAGGCCCCAAAGGGTCTTTGTCATTATTGCAAAAAGCCGGGACACTTTATTGCAGATTGTGTGAAGCTATCAGAGCTGAGGCTCCAAGAGAACCGTGGAGGGGGTTCTTCCGGAGGGAAGAAAAAGGCACTTGTGGTTGCAAAAGTGTCAGGAGAAACTGAGGATGAGTCCTCTGAGGAGGATGGGGAACTTCTTCTTGACGAGAGTCTAGAGGAGAATGATATTCCTCGGAGGCACAAGTGTGCCCTTGGAGCAATCCGAGAAGCTCCACAGGAAGGATGGATCATCGACTCAGGTGCATCCATGCATATGTGTCGTGATAAAGAACTCTTCATTAAGTTAAGAAAGATTCCAACTGTAGAGATAGAGTATGGGGATGGGAGAGTGGTTACTACAGATCTAGTGGGATCAGTAGATCTGAAAGTCTTAGTGGAGGGTAAGACTTCTATACTT
The DNA here is from genome assembly GCA_037447655.1 of Zygnema cylindricum. NCBI lineage: Eukaryota > Viridiplantae > Streptophyta > Zygnematophyceae > Zygnematales > Zygnemataceae > Zygnema > Zygnema cylindricum. Next base: position 26,920 of record JBBHKE010000159.1, on the reverse strand, counting down.
ACATTCTCAGATGTACTTTACATTCCTCAGTTGAGTAAAAATCTTGTCTCTACGTGTGTGTTAGATGACAAAGAGTTTGATACTTTCACTAGAAAGGGAGTCTTTAAAGCTAAGTATGGGGATGAAGTTTACTTCACAGCAGATAAGGGTAGCCAAGGAATGTTTAGGCTTAACTTGAGTAATGAAAAGAAGAATGCTTACTATGTTGGTGTTCCTAAAGTGATGATTTGGCAATAAGCGGTTGGGGCATGTGCATTTTGATAGGTTAAGGGAAATGAAAAAGCTTGGGGTAGTAGATGGCATTCAGTTTGGGGATAATGAAATGATGGATGATTGTAGTGGTTGTGCTCAAGGTAAGGCTCATACAGTTCCCTTTCCCAAAGCCGCCACATATAGAGGTGACAAAGTGTTAGATTTGGTCCACACAGATATTTGGGGACCTGCAAAAGTACCTTCGGTTGGAGGAAAGAGGTTTACGATGACAACAACTGATGATTGGTCTCGATACTCTAGAGTCTACTTTCTTAAAATAAGTCTGAAGCATCCACTTACTTCAAACAATATAAAGCATGGAGTGAGAAGTTGCATGAAACCCCTATTAAGAGGATAAAGAGTGATAATGGGGGGGGAATATACCTCTAACCAGTTTGAGGAATATCTGAGAGATGAGGGAGTGCAACACCAGAAAACTGTACCATATAACCCGGAACAAAATGGGGTAGCTGAGAGGTTGAATTAAACACTAAGAGATAGTGCATGCAGTATGTTGGCAGACAAGAAAATAGGAAAGAGATTTTGGGCAGAGGCAATGAACTGTGCCAACTATATTAAGAATAGAGTCCTTACCTCAGCTGTAAAGGGGGTGACACCTTATGAGAGATGGGTTGGAAGGAAACCATATATCTCACACCTTAAAGTATTTGGTAGTCAAGTTTACAGTCTTGACACGGATAGGAAAAACTAGAAACTAGATGCTAAGGGAAAACCTGGATACTTTGTGGGATATGATGAGGATGTTAAGGGATATAGAGTATATGACTTAGGAAAGAAAGATATCATTCTGGTCAAACACTTAGTTGTCATGGATGAAGGGAAGTCATTTGACCCCTTCAAATATACAAAGAAGATAAGGATCAGATTTGAGTTCGATAGTGAGGAGAACTTGGTCGTTCCCGAAAGGGACATGAGTGAAACCATGATTACAGATTCAGGGGAGATCGAAGATACAGGAGACTCACCGGAAACCTCACATACTCCTATGGACTTCGAGGAGATAGAAGAAGCGGGACAAGAACCGGTTTTCATGGACAGGGGAGCGGATGAGACAGTGAGAAGAAATCCAAGACTTCCATCCATTCCAGCTTCCGAGTTTGAGGGAGGAAAGAGGAGCAGCAAAAGGATACAAGAAAAAACAAGCTGCCCATAAGGTAACTAAGCTATCTCACCCACATGAGCCTCAGTCTTACTTAGAGGCAGTGAATAGTCCAGAGAAAGAAAGAAGGATTAGAGCCATAAATGATGAGATGGCTTCTATCATGGAAGCAAATACTTGGAACTAGCGGATTGCCCTCCAGACAGAAAACCTATTGGATGTAAATGGGTATTTAAACTAAAACTGAACCCAGATAATACAATTGAGAGGTATAAGGCTCGATTGGTAGCGAAGGGGTTCACCCAAAAAGAGGGGATTGACTATGAGGAGACCTTTGCTCCAGTTGTTCGGTTCCCATCGGTAAGGATTCTCCTCAGTCTGGCCGCAGCGGAAGACATGGAAATACACCAGATGGACATTAAGACTGCTTTTCTTAATGGTGAGTTAGAGGAAGAAATTTTTATGAGGCAACCCGAGGGGTTTGTGGAAGAAGGAGAAGAGAGCAAAGTCCGCAGGTTCATAAAGTCCTTATACGGACTAAAACAGGCTCCCCGACAGTGGAATAAGAAACTAGATGAGTTTCTCACCGATCTGGGATACAACCGGATCAGCTCTGACCATTCTATCTATATGTTTGAAGATGAGAATGGTGTCATTTTTATTGCAATTTATGTGGATGATCTGCTGGTGTTAAGTAAGTCTTTGGAGAATATCAATAGGCTAAAGAAAGATCTTAGAGGCAGATTTGATATAAAGGATTTAGGGGAGGCAAAATATATTTTGGGGATTCAAATGGAGAGAGATAGGGGGAAGAAGATTATCAAACTTACTCAGAAAGAAGCAATAGGTAATATGCTTGAGAAATTCCAGATGGAAAATGCTAATAGTTGTACCACTCCCATGGACTTGAAAAAAGTAAGTGATGGGAGTGTAGAAGGAGGAGTGATGATCTTAGATGATCAAATGAGTACAGAAGAGAGAGAGTTTATGAAGACTATTCCTTATAGACAGGTCGTAGGAAGTTTGATCTATTTCATGAATAATACCCGGCCGGACATAGCGGCAGCAGTTGGAGTACTCAGTAGGAGTCTTAATGATCCTAGGAAGAGGGATTGGGAGGCAGCCAAAAGAGTCATGCGATATCTGGTAGGAACCAGAGAGTTATGGTTGCATTTGGGAGGGGAGCACACTGACATCACTACTTGGAGTGATGCCAGTTATCGGGACGCACCTATGAGACGATGCACTTCTGGGTATGTGTTGTATGTTGGGAAGGTGCATGCTGTTGGAGCAGTAAGCAACAAAAGGTGGTTGCTCAGTCCACTATGGAGGCTGAGTACATGGCCTCTTGTTCTGCTGTGAAAGAGTTGATGTGGGTCAAGTCTTTACAACAAGAACTGGGGTATATGAAGGAAGGAGTGCATGAAGTGTTTTGTGATAATCAAGCCGCCATAGCAAATTGCAGCCAATCCAAAACATCATTTTAAGGCTAAACATATGGACATAAGATTAAGTTTTGTAAGAGAAAAAGTTGAGAATAAAATAGTGAATCTTGTATATAGATCTGATGAGGAAATGGTAGCGGACATCATGACCAAACCTGTGCCCTCACCAGAGTTAAAATATTGTAGGGAAAAAATGTGGATTAAAAGAAAAATTAAAAATAGACTAGAAAATAAGGGGAGTGTTGAAATAAGTAGTTTTTATATTTTCTAGGTCTAAAATAAATTAGCGGAAAGATATATATAAAATGATGGCAGCCTGCCTCCATCTCTTCTCCCTTTTTCCCCATACTTGTTGTAGTCACTGAAGGAGAGAGAGAGCGATGGAGCCATGGCTACCTCAGCTCCATAGGAAGGGACTAAAGAGTGACTTAAGTCACTCTCAACAAAAGGTTGAGTCTGGCAGGACTCGAACCCCCGACCGGTAGAGCGCGGCGTAGCCGTTAGCTCTAACCAGTCTGTCGTAGAAGTCCGTTAGATGATATAGGGTTTTCATTTATATTTAAACTATTGTTTAATACTGAAATGATTTAACTGAATATGGACGAAACGAACATAGAACTTGTTAGAGTTTAGTGCGAATGTCATTTCGCACGAAACAAATGAAACGGACATTTGTTTTAAACGGTCGACATTTAATGTCGGATTTAATCCGACGGCGCACGTCATCGCCGAAATCGCGGAATGGTCACTTTAGATTTTATGGACGTGGCATGACGTGGCGCCGCGTGGAAGGATGACATTTCGGTCGCGAGAATTCCGGAGTATATACGAACGAGTGGAAATATGACACGCGTCCACTCAATTGCCTTGTCGTACACCGACCGTACAGAAAGTACATCGGCCGTAGTACCTTTCTGTACTTTACAATAATATGATTGGTTTCGTACTTTAGTAGATACGGGTTGTGAGAGAGATTTAGGACTTAGGAAATTTTGGTAGATAGACACTTCTCTCTCTAAGAGAGCCTTGTATAAATTGGCATTTTTGCCAGCTCATAACGTATCGCCTGGTTGGCCGTTTTCAGTGATTCTTTTTGCTACGGACTCACGGGAGTCCAGGCTACACAGGGGTGCAGTCAAATTGTCAGTTTGCCTTCTTAGGCAGCAGTGGTTGTGGCTTAAAGTGGGTTAGTTAAATACTATCTAGAGGCTTCCTGTATTCTGTGGTCCAATGGAGGACACAGAATTGCACGCATTACATCATAGACGTAGAGCCCTACAGCCGTGGTTGTACGATATGCCTGTTGTAGGTCATGGGCATTAAGACTCGGCTGTGATCCACTCCCACTAGGAGTCACACTTGCACCAGCGTGAGCAGGTGGAGCACTAAGGCTAATAAGAGCACTTGCAATAGGAGTTGAGCCATTATCAGACATGTTAAAGGAAGCAAACCAAAGAGAAATGCCTAGAAAGACTAGATCTATAGTGTAAGATATGCAACTCTAAATGAAAGAGGTATTTCAACCAAACAAACATGTACTACAAGCAAATTAGAGACAATAGAGCATTAAACACCTTAAACTGTACTCAGTGCTCTCATTTCCTTAATTCTTGTGTAAAATGTACATTCTGTATTGAATTGATCAATCCTAATTGAACTAAATACTCAATAGATCTAGAAAACATCTAAAAGATCTAAAAAATATCTAAAAGATCTAGAAAACATCAAAAACGTATGTACATGGTTCACCAGACACCCTACTAACAAAAATCTAAGTGTTTGGACCACAATTATCCACTAACAATATATATACCCTAAAAAATCCGGTGATTCTTATCACGTCTACATTCATTGGCGACCCAACACACTAATTTACTTAAAGATTACTATTCGTGTAGATACTACAAAAAATCTACACAAAATTTGGTCAATGTTGAACAGTTGGTATTCCATAATTATTCTAAGTCCTAGACTCAGATTTCTAAGACTTACTAAAGCTTACTTTTCAATACTCCCCTTAAGCTTTAGAAGACTTACTCACTTAGACCACATGTTTTTCTACAGTACTCCAACTTAGGAGCGGGAAGGGCTTGTGTCAACATGCCCGCAACCATTTTCTCATCAGGCAAATAACAAAGTTTGACTACTCTTGCAAATACTTTCTCTCGTACCAAATGTAGCCGAATGTCCATATGCTTACTCTTAAAATGGTGACTTGGGTTTGTAGCCACAGAAATGGCTGCCTGATTGTCGCACCACATTACTTGTGTTCCGTGTTGTGTATACCCCAATTCTTAAAGAAATGCCTTAATCCAAAGCAACTCCTTTAAGGTTGCGGTTGCAGCTATGTATTTGGCTTCCATAGTTGATTGTGACTTGAATTTTTGAAGTTTACTACTCCAACTACAAGTTCCACTTCCTATCTGAATGGCATACCCAGTTGTAGACTTCCTACTAGGCACATCACCATAGCTAGCATCACTCCAAGTTTTAATACTAACCTTGTCCCCTCCCGAAGTAAGCCAAAGATTCCTAGTCCCAACAAGATATCTTAAGATCCTTTTTGCTGCCTCCCAATCTCTCTTTCGTGGATTTTGTAGACTTCTACTCAACACACCAACAGCTGCAGCTATATCGGGCCTAGTGCAATTCATGAAGTAAGCCAGACTTCCTACTACTTGTCTGTAGGGTACTTGGGACATAAATTTTTGCTCTTCTACACTGAGTTCCTCATCTATTATGAATCCAAACTCATGCTCCATTCTTTCAAGATTTTGCTTGTACTCCATAGGAGTTGCACAACCTTTGGCATCAGCCAAGCCAAATTTTTCCAACATGTTTCCTATCGTTTCTTTTTGAGTTAGCCTTATTATTTTCTTTTCTCTATCTCTTTCAACTTGTATTCCAAGGATATATTTTGCCTCACCCAAATCCTTCATTACAAATTGTGAATTAAGAGCGTGTTTAACTCTAGCAATTCCTTCTTTGTTCCTACAAATTAGCAGCAAATCATCAACATACACAACAATGAATATCACCTCATCAGGATTATCACACACATCAGATATACTGAATGATCTGAGCTAATTCTAGTAAACCCTATTCCTGTCAAGACCTCATCTAACTTTCGGTTCCTCTGCCTAGGGGCCTGTTTTAGGCCATACAATGATTTTAAAAGTCTGCAGACAAGATTTTTTTTTCCTACTTCCTCAAAACCCTCAGGTTGCTTCATATAAATGACCTCATCTAAATCACCATGCAAAAAGGCAATTTTGACATCCATTTGGTGGATGTCAAAATCCTCTATAGTAGCTAATGTAAGTAAGACGCGTACAGATGGTAACCTTACAACTGGTGAAAAGTTTCTTCATAATCTATCCCCTCCTTTTGATTATATCCCTTAGCAACCAAGCGAGCCTTATACCTGTCTACGGTATTGTCTGGGTTCAATTTTAATTTTAAACACCCATTTGCTTCCAATAGCCTTTCTTCCTGGAGGAAGTTCTACCAGATCCCATGTTTGGGCCTCTATGATAGACTTCATTTCCTCATTGACCGCTTTCACCCAGTATTCCCCTTTCATTACTTGAAAAAGCTTCCGTCAACGTTAGAGGCTCTTCTATTTGTGCTGAGTGAGCAAAGTCTGCATATTCTCCCCTGAGTCGCGCACTTCGTCTCACTCCGCTTGGAAATTCTGATGCTGGTATAGATGGTTGGGTCCTCCTCCTTGATACATGTGATTCTTCTTGTGATTCAGTTTCGGCTTGAGGTAGAGGATAGTCTGCAACTCTTTCGGGCATAACACTTCCTGTTTCTGGTGGAGAAGATGATTGCAAGTCACTTTGAGCTAAACTAGATGCATTTTCTACATTTTTCTTGAAAAACATGGGATTTTTCCTCTAAAAAGATATAATCAACACTTCGACTTTTCTTTTCATCGCTACATTGACAAAATACATCTGTTCCTTTTCCCTCATCCTTCACTATGATGTTTCTGGCTACCACAACTCTATTTCTCTTAATGTCATATACTTTATAACCCTTGGCATGATCATCATACCCTAAAAATATACCTGGTATGCCTTTTGGCTCTAATTTCCATTTTTGTGGATCATTATCTAGCAAGAATACCTTACTTCCAAACACTTTGAAGTGACTTACATCTGGTTTGTGTCCTATCCACATTTCATAAAGAGTTTTATCTTTTATTGCCCTTGTTTCTAGCCTGTTTCTCACATAAGCTGCACAATGCATAGCTTCCGCCCAAAATTTGAAATCTATGTCCATATCAGCCATCATTGTCCTAGCACACTATGATATGGTCCTATTCATCCTTTCTGAAACACTGTTTTGTTCCGGAGAATAATGAACAGTTAGTTGACGTGAGATTCCATGCGATTTTAGGAATTCTGCAAACTCATTAGAAATATACTCCCCTCCATTATCAGATCTGAATCCCGTTATCTTTCTCTCATGTAGATTCTCAACCCTAGCCTTATACTTTTTAAATTTTGAAAAAACTTCATCTTTACTTCTCAAAAAATAAACTGTAGTAAATCTACTATAGTCACGAGTAAAGGTAAGCATAAACTTAGCACCTCCCACAGATGGATACCTAGATGGCCCCCATACATCTGAATAAATTAGTTCTAGCACCCTGCTACTTCTATGATCAGTTTGAAAGGGAAAGGCAACTTATGAATTTTTCCCATTGCACAACCATCACATACATTTGATGTTGGTTTTTTTACTAATTTTTACACCTTCCACCATTTTTTTATTTACCATCTTTTCTAATCTATCATAATTCACATGTCCTAAACGTTTATGCCATAAATCACAATCACTGATTAAACTTGAGTACATAACATCATTGTCATTATCACTTGCAAGACTGAACCAATACAAATTGTTTCACCAGCAAATCCCTCTGCAGCTATTTTCCCATTCTTACTTACTTTTTTCTTTCCATTCTCAGATATAGTTTTAATACCTTTCTATTCTACCACTGACGTAGAGAAAAAATTTCTTTTAAAAGCTGGGACATGCAACACATCTTCTCACAGGTTTTCCCTCTACGTTCAACATAAGTGACACCCTCCCTTTTGCTTTTGACTCAACAAAGGTATCATTACTAAAATAAATTTTGATGGGTGAAATAAATTGAATACTCTCAAATAGATGGCGATTGCGGCACATGTGGGCAGATGCGCCGGAGTCCATAATCCATTCGTCTTCCTCCACGCCTTCCGTTGCTTGTGCCATCGCAAAGTATTTCTTTTCGCTGTTGTCGGGAAAACTGCTTACATCCTCCTCCTTAAATTTGTTAAAAAGAGCAGTTGGTCGACCACCTGATTGAGAAGGAACCCGGCTTTCGTCCCAACAAGAGCAAAAAAAATTTGTGGCTTTCACTCTCTTGTAAGCATGACACATTCTTAACACATGCCATTTTTCATCACAATAATAGCAGGTTAATGGTGACCTTCTAGGACCACTACCTCTACCACTGCCACTGCCAATCTTAGAATCCAAAAACTGGTAAGCTAGTGCCTGAACAGACTTACTACTACCTCTTTGTGACATTTGGTTAGCTTCTTCACTCAAGATGAGTTGAAATGCTAATGCTATGTTCCATTGACGCTGTGGAATAGCCTTAAGCCTATCCATGGCTCCCTTATATTCATCAGGCAAAGTTCTCATCAACAACATAGCCTGCTGAGGTGGTGAAAAGTCCCCACCTGCACTAGTACTCTGAACAAACAACCTTTTTATAGCATGACAATGATTTGACATACTACCTCCAGAATACTTAAATTCAAAAATCTGAGTAGCTATGTTTGTCTAGACGGTAACATCTAGCTGAACATACATAGCACGTACACTAAACAAAACATTAGATGCTTTCTTCATCTCAAGATACGACATTACCAAATCTTTTGTCATAGACTGCTTCAAACGTTGAGGCAATGGAGATTCTTCTTTCTCCAATCCGACGCAGTCACATCCGCTGTTCCTTCCACAATGGGTGACAAGTCCCTCTCCTCAAAACATGAGCTCAACATATCTTCCTAGTATAAGTAGTCAGTTCCGTCAAAAATAGGCAATTTGGGCGGTGGGCCTATAAACTGTTGTAGGTCACGGGCATTTAGACTTAGATGTGATCCACTCCCACTAGGAGTCACACTTTCACCAGCATGAGCAGGTGGAGCACTGGGGCTAATAGGAGCACTTGCAATAGGAGCACTTGCAATAGGAGCTGAGCCATTATCAGACATGTTAGCAGAAGCAAACCCAAAGAGAAATGCCTTGAAGACTAGATCTATAGTGAAAGATATGTAACTCCAAATGAAAGAAGTATTTCAACCAAACAAACATGTACTACATGCAAATTAGAGACAATAGAGCATAAAAACACCTTAAAATGCACTCAGTGCTCTCATTTCCTTAATTCTTGTGTAGAATTGTACATTCTGTATTGAATTGATCAATCCTAATTGAACTAAATACTCAAAATATCTAGAAAACATCTAAAAGATCTAAAAAACATCTTAAAGATCTAGAAAACATCAAAAACGTATGTTCATAGTTCACAAGACACCCTATTGACAAAAATCTAAGTGTTTGGATCAGAATTGTCCACTAACAATATCTATACCCTAAAAATCCGATGATTCTTATCACATCTACATTCATTGGCGACCCAACACACTAATTTACTTAAAGATAACTATTCGTGTAGATACTACAAAAAAATCTACACTAAATTTGGTAAATATTAAACTGTTGGTATTCCAAAATTATTTTAAGTCCAAGACTCAAATTTCTAAGACTTTCTAAAGCTTACTTTTCAATAATGCCTTTGCGTAAACCTCGCTTGTCCGGCAGACATGATTTTGCAGATTTTTCACCTTCGCAGATTTTTCAACTTTGCGTGAAATGACACTACAAAATCGAGACCCTTGCAAAAAAAAAAAAACAGTACGAGGTACTACCGGACAAAATCCAACAACCTTGCACTCTTTTTTTGTCAAAACATTTTGAAAAAAAATCACACTTGAAAATTTGTTTTCCTATTGGTGTAAACGGATTTTACATAACTTAAAACACATTGCCGATGTGTTTTATGATAAGCTTGACGATGACGTGACAGTGGGTGGAAAAAACGCAAGTCGACAAATTTTCGTACATCCTAAGTTAGAGAATGACGCAAATTGTACTATACAAATTTGCGATTTCTTCATACGGTCGCAACTTAGGCAATTAGGGATGACGCGACAGTGAGTCCAAAAAACGCAAGACGACAAATTTTCGTACATCCTAAGTTAGAGAATGACGCAAATTGTAATATACAAATTTGCGATTTCTTCGTACGGTCGCAGCTTAGGCAGTACGGCGCTAAGTTTCAAAGGAAAACAACAGAAACAAAACCCGAACTTAGCCACATGGGGCCATACCCTAACTCGGTCCGTCGCGCGAAACTTCTGAGCGTCAACAAGTGTCCAACAAAAATCGACAATCCTGTCATTGCTTTGTCGTTTCCTCTGTAAATAGTATCATCAATAACCATATTGATTTCTTGTGATGACCATCGCACAGAGGTCGCGAAAGTCAAAATTTTAGATAATGGAAACCGACAACTTTGTTTTTTTCAAAATCTGAACACCCGATACCCGACCAGGTTATGTCACTCTCCTAAAATGTTACCCGTTACCCGATACGCTTTTACGAAAATAAAAGTTTAACTGAAACTCGATTTCCCGCGACTACCAGTATCCGCCTGTACCCGAATAAGTACAAAATTGATGGTACATCTCCCTCATACTTTCCACGATACTAAAAGTACAAAGTACAATTATGTTAGGTAGTATAGAGAGTACATAACCTTAAATTTTTCTTATTTTTTGCTTACCCGACCGTACCCATTTTTATTTTTTTTTTGAATCACCCGCCCGGATCCGCCCGACCCCCAAAATTTGGCACCCGAATCCGTTCCGGATCCGACGTGGGCGGTCGGGTAACGGTCGGGTACAGATCGGGTAACTGTTTGCGACCTCTGCCATCGCATTGTATCGTGACGCTGGAAGATGAGAATTGGGTCGATGTTGCCGTCATCCGGTGGATATGTCTAATCTGAACAAAATTCGCTGACGAGAATTTGAAGGCGATTGTCACACCCATCCCAATTGCCGGCCGGCGCGTAGACCCTAAACTAAAGGCGCCTTTGCTCTTCCGCGAGCGGGTGCGCATACTAAAACAGGAGTATCTACCTTTTTTGTCGACCTAACGCCACACTAAATGGGGTCGTTTTCTCGTAAAGTGGAGTAAAACTGCAATAATGTGTAAATTAATTGTGAACTACATAGTATCATTCAGATAACCGATTTTTTTGGCGTTGTGTCTTAGTTCGCACGTTTTTACGGTTGAACTTTCGCCCAATCCCAATTTTGGCACGAGTTAAACCATTGCATCATTATTCAATGAGTAAAAAAAAATGATAGTAACATACATTCAGATAACTAAACCTAAATGTAAAAACTAAATAACTAAGAAATTGAGCTCTATTTTTAGAAAAAAAAAAATGAAGTTAAAACGTTCATACCACGATTATCATTTTTCCAATTTTGAGAGAAACGATTTAAACCCGACATTAAAAATGTTACAATTTTTAGTACTAAACCACTGTTAGTTTTTGGTTTTCGTTATCGACAAATATATTATTTTTGTCGTATTAACGGTTCGATTAAAGTCACCTACGTGAATAAAATGTGTCATTTTATAATCATCATTTAAATTTGTTTGGGTTTATATAATTTAATCCATTTCATTGATTTATATTTTTGTTATGAATAACACAAAAAGCCAACAAAAACTTCGATATTTTATAAAAAGTGAAAAACCTTAACAAAATTACATTATAAAACTATAAATTTATGATTAATGTAAACAAACCACAAAAACCTAAGGACGATCCTTTTTTATACTTAAAAAAAACATCGACCTGGGGATATACCACAATAAACCTTCTAAAAAATTAATGTGTATAAGTTGTGTAAGAAATCATAAACAAATAAGTCACAATTGGTGTTATAAACAATGCTAATTTGAAATGTCAAATTTTAGCAACATTGTATGCCAAACAAAACGAATATAATTTCCTTCTAACACTTTATTAATGTATGCGTTGAATGTACATTCACTACTCAATACAATATAAATATAAATAATTATAAGTTGTAAAAATGCACGCAAACTTTGTAAAAGCTTTTTCACAAACGAATTAACAAAAATTAGAGATTGGGAGGTTGTGTTTTTTTCTTCATAAAGTGCTATTCGTGTTGCTATCTAAATGCTACCTTTACACCTTATTGTAAAGGTTTTCATTCAAATATTTGCGATAAATGTGTTACTCTAATTGAAGCAAAAATTTGTTTGCATAACCTTTTTCCTTATGATTGCTTACCTATTGAGTTATTAAATACTAAAACCGATTCGCTTGTCTCTTGATTATAATGTACATAATGAAAACTATTTTGGGTGTTGAAATATGTCGAGCTTTGATTTTTATAACAATTAACTATTAGAAATAACTTATTCGCACATGTACGACTACAACTTTGTATACACCGATGCACTAATTTAATAAAAGTCAACACACACTTTCTTAGTTCAACTAGTGCAATTTTAACAGAGTTGAAACCTATTAAATTAACCTTGGACGTTTATCCTTATTACGATAAGAGAAGTTGACTCGTGACATTGTTCAAACAAGAAAAATCACGATATAAAAACGCCAAAAGCGGTACTTACAGATCGTTGAGCATCATATGGAAATCGAGCCTCTTAAAACTGTATTGTTGTGTATCGGCAAGAAAAGTATAGCGATGAAACCGATACCGATAGTTATTAATTGTCGAACGGTGAGGGGTCGCGATATATCGCAGCGAGACCAGCAAATTCCTTATCGACGATAAGTAGAAAACAACATAATGCTCTACATAATACTAACTTCATATTATATTGTATTATGTTACTCACTTTATACGGCTTGGCATGCCAAGTATACGAATTTGCTTCGTACTTTGTACAGCGGGAATTTAGTTTGGACGATTATCCGTATAAATGTACAAAATAACCGTACAATAATCGTCGATGGTTATCAATACCGGTGTTATCGTGATAAAAAACCGATATTATCAATTTTTATTGCGATGACACCGATACCCGCTATATCCTGCCAATATATCGGTTATTGGTAAGCCAAAATAAGGGACATCGGTTATCGGCAAAACCCTACAGATATACAATATAAAATTGGTTGCATTCTGTTCAATACGTAGCGTTAAAGAAAAATTAGCGAGAGCGCTAATTTTGTGTTAATAACGCTATTTTGTATGTTAGTTTTGAAATAATAATAAAAAGTTAAAAATAGTTTTGGCACTTAACGTCAAATTGTAATTCAACTTTGTAGCGTGTACGGTGAGCTGGCGTGAACTTCAACTTTGAATGTCGTATTCTGTCAGCATCTGCCGAGTGATGTACATCACTTTGGGTTTGGAAATGATACGAACATGCAATTTAGAGTAGAAATAAAGAATTCAACAGTACACCGTGTACGCTTTTAGTGTAAAGTTTTTTTTCCCTGCTCAAAACATGGTATACACCATAGTTCAAAAGTAGGTGAAAGTAGGCCTATACTGTAACAATAATAGAGGATCGAACTTGTTTATAAAAGGGTATTTAGGTATTATGATTATAGAGTACTAAATTTGGTAGACGTCCGCGAAAGAATCACGCAATTTGGAGTTATATTTTAAAAGTTATAGCGATGGGTGTATTTAGGTGACAGCATGGGGTCTAAATAACAAGTGGGTATTATTGAAACAGGTTGAGGGTCAAATTAGTACCGAAATTTCCCGTGTACGTTTCATAAAGTTCTAATGAAACGTTTAGTATGCACGGTGGTTCGTTTCGTAAAAATTTTAGTCCGAAGCGTCACTTTCACTTAAGGGAATTTCGTAGGAAGTTTCGCGTACGAAATTTGTTACGCACGATCGTGCGAAGTCGCGTTTCGTTTGGCCCGCACTTTTGCACGTAAATGTTACGTAGTGAAACGTAACGTTTGATTGGTTAGTAAAGTGCTAAGTAGTTAGTAAGAGATTTCGCACGTTTTTGCATTGGTCAGTCCGAGTCCTTGCTGATCAATGATTGGCTCAGGTAAAAGCCTGTTAAAACGGAGCGTTGACTCTGGCTTGGCTAGTCAAGGGCGATGATGCATAAATAGTGAAGTGTAAGAGGAGAGTAGACATCTTTTTCTTTGGAAAGTTTGTGGAAATTCCGACTGATCTTGGTCTTGAGCGATTAATACCAAATTGAAGAAAAGACATTTTTTGCATTGAAATCTCTTACTAACTAAATAGTGTTTCAGTAGTTAAGAGATAGAATTATTAAGAGTGGAGAGTAGTGGAAAACACTTTAATAATAAGGGTTGAGCCACGAGGGCAAGAGACCAAGCTAATGTTATGTGGACAGAAGCTTTTTCTAATTTAAAGTTTATCCTTATGTGAGTGTGGTCCAATGTGGATGTGAATTTTCCAATGTGTGGAATGTGTGGTTGGGATTGATTTTAGTAATGGGATTTTCTGAGAGGTAGGAGATCGTGTTACACATACAATATGCCTACTGTACGCAAAACATACAATATGGCCTTAAGACCCATATTGTATTGGTCGCAAAATGAAAAAAAATAGTAAGAGGGTTTAATTGCACATCCATCGATAGAGAATTAAACGTTATGTCTAAATTTTGAAAAACATTCGGACAAATTTTTATTTTTCCGTGAAATTTTGATGTTTTTTTTTTTAAACCGTCAAATTCAGACAATTCGACGCTCGCTGATCAAAGTAGCGATATAAGAAGATCACATGAAAAGCCCATAACACAACTTACAATAGGTATTACATCCGCGTTTTTTTTTTTTTTTGCGGGTTTTTTCCATCGGAATGTCATCATACGCTGGTCAATTCGCTAAAATATTTCGTACGTTCGTACAAAAGTGTGCACTGAAATTCTGTGGTCTCCATTGACCCATAGAATGAGCAGCCTATGTAAAGCCTCTAGGATAATATTTGCCCCTTCTACTTTCCCGCTGAATAAGCGCCACCCAGGCACACAAATATTGTGACCACTCTCACCCTTGTGAGGACAAGACTCCCCTGAGTCAAACGCAAAAAGAATCACTGAATTTGCTCACCCGAGCAGTAAGTTATGGCTGGTCAAAGATGACCTTTATAGTTACAAGCTCTCTTAGAGAGAGAGGTACCTAAATATTACTAAGTCTCGGTCTGCCTACTCACGACTACCTACTATTAAACCCTAGTCCAATAGGAACACTATAAAGTACAAGAAGGTACAATGGGCGATGTACTTATTGTACAACCATTGTACAACAAGGTCTACAAGGTGAGACCTGTCATATCGGAAGCCATGGTTCCTCCTCCCATCTTCTCCGGTATCAAATAATGTGGCGCCACGTGGCACCGCGTGACGCTATATCCGTATGCCGCCAAAAAGCTCACTTCGCGTGGCGGCTATAATGCCGGCCGTCCGATCAAAACATATTTTACACGGTTCAGATTCGCGTACATGCAGAAATTGCTCCTTTTGGTTAGTCTGCTGTTAATTAGCTGTTTCGTTAGTATTTATATATTTATGAAACCCATTGTGGATCATTTCATAACGCCTTAATGGTTAAGGCGTTAGGCTATTAAGAATCTAGAGGTCTCAAGTTCAGATCTAGACCTAGGCATCATTTTAGCCAAAATACCCTTAACTGCAAAAACTGCCACTTTCTAAATATGGCGGCAGCCATGGCGCGCCTTTGATCCTTACTCTCTTTCTTTAAAACAAAACTAAATAGGGAAGTGAACTATTAATTACCTCTTTTCAACACTCCCCTTAATTCCTAGTCACTTTTCAATTTTAATCCACAGTTTTCTCTGCAATAGATCAACTTAGGGGAAGGCATTGCTTTTGTCATCATGTCTGCAATCATTTCTCTATCAGTTTTATGAACCAGTTTAATAATTTTATTTTCTACCTTCTCTCTGACAAAGCTTAGTCTAATATCCATATGCTTAGCTTTGAAGTGATGTTTCGGATTAGCTGCAATCGAGATAGCAGCTTGATTATCACAAAAAACATTTTGAGTTCCAGACTTCATGAACCCAAGTTCTTCAAGAAGAGATTTAACCCACATTAATTCTTTGGTGGCAGCACAAGAAGCCATGTATTCAGCCTCCATAGCGGACTGAGCAACTACTTTTTGTTGCTTGCTACTCCAACAACATGCACCGGATCCAATTTGCAACACATATCCAGTCGTACACCTCCTTAAAGGCACATCTCCATAACTGGCATCACTCCAAGTGGTGATATCAGTGTGCTCCCCTCCCAAATGCAACCATAACTCCCTTGTCCCCACCAGATACCTCATCACCCTTTTGGCAACCTCCCAATCTCTCTTTCTTGGTTCATTTAGATTTCTACTAAGGACACCTACAGCTGCAGCTATATCCGGACGGGTACAGTTCATAAAATAAATTAAACTGCCTACAATCTGCCGATAAGGGATATTTTCCATAAATTTTCTTTCTATCTCGTCCATCTCATCATTAATGATGAATATTCCTCCCTCTTCACTCCCCTCACTCACTTTCTTCAAATCCATGGGAGTAGTACATCCGTTTGCTTTCTCCATTTGAAATTTTTCTAGCATATTACCGATTGCTTCTTTTTGAGTGAGTCTTATAATTCTATTCCCTCTATCTCTCTCCATCTGAATTCCCAAAATGTACTTTGCTTCTCCAAGATCTTTCATATCAAAACTGCTTCTAAGATCCCGTTTTAGTTTGTTAATTTTATCTAAGGACTTGCTTAAGACCAACAAATCATCAACATAAATAGCAATAAATATCACTCCATTCTCATCCTCAAATAAATATATAGAGTGATCTGAACTAATTCTGATATACCCCAAACCGGTCAGAAATTCGTCGAGCTTTATATTCCATTGTCGCGGGGCTTGCTTAAGCCCATAGAGTGATTTTATCAGTTTGCAAACTTTGTTTTCTTCCCCACTTTCCACGAATCCTTCCGGTTGCCTCATGTAAATTTCTTCTTCAAACTCTCCGTGCAAAAAGGAAGTTTTAATATCCATCTGGTGGATTTCCATATCCTCCGCTGCGGCTATACTAAAAAGGATTCTAACAGAAGGAAATCTGACTACAGGTGCAAAGGTTTCTTCGTAGTCTATCCCTTCTTTTTGTGTATAACCTTTTGCAACTAACCTAGCTTTGTACCTCTCAATGGTATTATCCGGGTTTAATTTAAGTTTAAACACCCACTTACATCCGATCGGTTTTCGGTCCGGTGGACAATCTACCAACTCCCATGTATTGGCTTCCATGATAGAGGCCATTTCTTCATTTATAGCTGTGATCCACCGGCTACTTTCTGGAGTGTTTATGGCCTCTAAGTATGTTTGAGGTTCATCTGGGTGAGACATCTTTGTGAGTTGGTTATTTACTTGTCTTTCTTGAAGTCGTTTACTACTTCTTCTTCCCCCTTCAACATCGGACGCCGGTATGGAAGGCATCCTTGGGTTTCGTTTTGGGAGATTTTCAGCTTCCCTATCTTCCAATTCCGGTGTCTCATCAAGTTCCTCATCGGTTTCCACTTCGTATTGTGGCGTTGCCTCGGATGTTGTCCTTTCCTCCTTCTCCTTTGGTAAATCTGCAGATTTTTCTTTTTCTCCCTCTTCCTTCTCTTCATTTTCAAAGTCAAAGTCAGAAAACTGATCCGTTTCAAATCTGATTTTGACTTCCTTATTATATTTGAATGGATCAATGGACTTCTCTTCATTCATCACCACTATGTGTTTTACCAAAATTATATCTCTCTTTTTCAAGTCATACACTCGGTATCCTTTTGTGCACTTATCATATCCTACAAGATATCCTGGTTTCCCTCTTCCCTCTAACTTCCATTTAGTCTTATCGGAATCCAAACTGTAGACTTGACTTCCGAACACTCTCAAACTAGACAAATCAGGCTTTCTTCCTGTCCACCTCTCATACGGAGTTTCCTCCTTATTTGCTGAAGTTAGGACTCTATTTTTGATGAAATTAGCATAGTTCATAGACTCAGCCCAAAACTGCAGCCCTATCCTCTTATCACTTAACATACTTCTAGACATATCTCCTAAAGTTCTATTCACTCTTTCTGCTACTCGGTTTTGTTCCGGATTATAGGGAACAATTTTCTCATGATGAATTCCTTCTTCTTTAAGATATTCTTCAAAATCCTTTGAGGTGTATTCTTTCCCATTATCACTTCTTATCTCTTTTATTGAGGTTTCATGTAGCTTTTCACTCCATACTTTATACTCTTTGAAACATCTTAATACCTCTGACTTATGTCTGAGAAAGTATACCTTCGTGTATCTAGACCAATCATCTGTGATAGTTAACATCCATCTCTTCCCCCCATGTGAAGCATACCTAGCAGGTCCCCAAACATCAGTGTGAACTAGATCTAATACTTTCTCTCTCCTAAATGTGGTTGCCTTTGGAAATGGAAGTCTATGAATCTTCCCTTGGGCACATCCACTACAATCATCAAAGGTCTCATCATCTTCAAAAGTAATACCCTCCACTATTCCCTTTTTCTTCATTTTCTTTAATCTATCTAGATGCACATGCCCCAACCTTTTTTGCCAAAGCATCATCTCACTTGCACACGAGTAGAGAACACTTTTTTCATTGCAAAGAACAATTCTGAACATTCCTTGACTGCCCTTCTCAGCTATGAAATAAACCTCATTATCAAAGCTTGCTGTGAAGATTCCTTTCCTAGTTCCTGTTTCAAACTCCTTTTCATCTAGGACAGCTGTTGAGACTAGGTTCTTGCTAAGTTGTGGAATGTAAAGAACGTCTGAGAGTGTTACAATTGAGGCCTTTCCATCAACTAGAACCTTCAAGTCAACAGTTCCAACAAGACTTGTGGTTTCTACTCTACCATCTCCGTACTCTATCTCAACTGTTGGGATCTTTCTCAGTTTAGTGAACCACCACTTATCTTTGCACATATGCATTGAAGCCCCTGAGTCTATGATCCACCCATCCTCGGGTGGATCCCTCTTACCTCCGAAAGCACACTTTTGTCTCCGTGGAATATCGACATGCTTTTCAGTGTTTTTCTGATTAAGGAGAAGCTCCTCAAGCTCCTCTTCAGGTTCAGTTTTTTCTTCCACTTCCTCATCAAGAACTTGAGTCAGGAAAGCCTTTTACTTTCCTCCGTCCTTTGAGGTTCCTTGACCATCTTTCAGTCGAAGATCTGCAAGTTTGACACAATCTGCCATATAGTGTCCCGGTTTCTTGCAGAAGTGACATAATCCTCCTCGAGAAGTTCCTCTCCCCTGTCTATCAAATCTGCCACCTCCTTGTCCTCTTCCACCAAAGTTTCGATAGGGATCTTTCCCTCTCTCCTCATCACGCTTCCGCCAATCAGCTCCTGCAGACAATGCTTGAACACTTGGACTCCCTCTCCTAAGCTCTATGGTGCTTTCTTTCACTAAAATCATTCCCACAGTGTCATCCCAATTCCAATTGCTATCTCCTATGTCCTGCAATCGATTAATGATATTCTCATACTCTTCAGGTAGTTTCATTATTAGTGTGTTCACTCTTTGTCTCTCAGACCATGAGTTACCTGCACTCTCTAACTCTCCAAACAATGCTCCTAAATCATTGCAATAATTATCCATACTTCCTCCCTTATAAGTATAAGCTGCAATCTTATTTTCTGCCAACTGTTGCTGCTGCAATGATCCACTCTTATATTTTTTAACTAGTGATATCCAAATCTGAGATGAAGATTTGACATGCATAAGGGAAATGGCAATGCCCTTTGCTACACTTTTAAGAATTAAGAGCTTAGCAACCTTGTCTTTGTAGTTCCACTTTTCATACTCCGATCTTTCGGTCTGAACCCTTGTCGCCGTTTTTGGCGGTGCTGCTGCCGGTATCGCCTTCGGCAATGGTGTCACTTGAGTTGCAACTCCTCCCTTTTCTCCTTCCATGACAATCTCCTCTCCTTCCTCATCTTCATCCTCGGTGATGGTGGCAGCTGTTCTACCAACTGTAGAGGCGGAGGTGCCAGAAAAACGTGTCCCTCCAAACCCAGGTGGAGGTGGGCATCGAATTTGTCCAGACACTATGCCCCATAGATGCTTCTCAAATAGTTCTCCCTCCATCATCATTTCCCAATAAAGAAAGTCTGATCCATCAAATATGGGCACCCTAGAGGGTGGGCCCATAACCTGAAATTCTGTGGTCTCCATTGACCCACAGAATGAGCAGCCTATGTAAAGCCTCTAGGATAATATTTGCCCCTTCTACTTTCCCGCTGAATAAGCGCCGCCCAGGCACACAAATATTGTGACCACTCTCACCCTTGTGAGGACAAGACTCCCCTGAGTCAAACGCAAAAAGAATCACTGAATTTGCTCACCCGAGCAGTAAGTTATGGCTGGTCAAAGATGACCTTTATAGTTACAAGCTCTCTTAGAGAGAGAGGTACTTAAATATTACTAAGTCTCGGTCTGCCTACTCACGACTACCTACTATTAAACCCTAGTCCAATAGGAACACTATAAAGTACAAGAAGGTACAATGGGCGATGTACTTATTGTACAACTATTGTACGACAAGGTCTACAAGGTGACACCTGTCATATCGGAAGCCATGGTTCCTCCTCCCATCTTCTCCGGTATCAAATAATGTGGCGCCACGTGGCACCGCGTGACGCTATATCCGTATGCCGCCAAAAAGCTCACTTCGCGTGGCGGCTATAATGTTGGTCGTCCGATCAAAACATATTTTACACGGTTCAGATTCGCGTACATGCAGAAATTACTCCTTTTGGTTAGTCTGCTGTTAATTAGCTGTTTCATTAATGTTTATATATTTATGAAACCCGCCACGTGTATCGTTTCGTAACGCCTTAATGGTTAAGGCGTTAGGCTATAAAGAATCTAGAGGTCACGGGTTCAAACCTAGACCTAGGCATCATTTTAGCCAAAATACCCTTAACTGCAAAAACTGCCACTTTCTAAATATGGCGGCAGCCATGGCGCGCCTTTGATCCTTACTCTCTTTCTTTAAAACAAAAACTAAATAGGGAAGTGAACTATTAATTACCTCTTTTCAACATGCACAATGCACACACATACAGTATGCCTACTATGCGCGAGTTTTGTGTCTGGTTTTGTGCAAAGTTTTGTGCGCCTACCAAAGGCCTACCATGAAAACGCCTATTTTGAACTATGGTACCTACGTCCAATTTCTGATCGGAGAGCACCTATCGGAAGGTAAGGTTCGTTTGCGTCAATTGCATCCGTCATATTAATAACAAGACAAATTTGCCAAAAAAAATATGTTTTAAAATCCTTTACTCATATTATAGCGACCCACGGTGTACTGTACTCTAGATTTCTACGTTATTTTATGTTTTGAATACGCACTTTTTTATTCTCGTAAAAATTCACGCCAACTAACAACTGTTTGTAACTGTCATGCGAACCGCACGTAACATTGTAAAAATGAAACTCGACGAAGACGTTCTGTACGGGTATAGACTGGTACACCGTGAATCGCTGTTAACGTCATGAAATAGATAGCCTAATGAAACAATTATCGTCATTTACGCTAATTCGAAATTTCAGTTTTTTCATAAAAACCTTTATTCTAATTTATCATTAACTCTATTTTGTAAACTTATTTGTAAAAAATTTCGGCGCATAACATATCCACATAGAATCATTTATTATATTTGAGAATTTGCCGAAAAAAACAGTGTACCTCAATTAGAGTCGTGAACGCTAATAGCGATTCACGGTGTAGTACACAACAACTGTTTTTACGAACAGAGTAAAGTAAACCACGAATCACTTTTAGGGTATGTCCCCATGTATTAAAGTATCGACTTTTTCAGTCGTTTCCAACCAAAATGCAGTTCCGTACGAGAAAAACTTTAGCCGTACAAAAATTAAATTCTTTAAAAGTGTATCAAACGTCAAGTCGTTACTTAGGGTTTTCGTCATGTGAACGCATTTTGGCGTTTTGCATTTTTTCAACCCCCGGGCAAGAGAATCCAGCCTGTCAAACAACTTCATCATAAATCGCATTGCGATTGGATTTCAGGGAAAGTACCACCCAAATAATGAATGAAAAGCGGTCCACGCACGCGCCACACGAGTGGGAAAATTTTAGGACGAGGGAGAGCACTCGCTATTTTTCTCCCTGCCCGTCAAGTGCATGTACGTAATAGACGTGCATGTACGGAAAAAAAAGATTGCAGGGGTCTCGGACCCCCACTTTCATTTATGGGTCCTTTGCAAAAGTTTGTGCACTTAAATCAGTGACGTCGACGTTGTCACAAATGAGCATGACGTCACAATGTCACCAAACTCTAAACATCTACAATTTCACAAAAATCTAAACGTCTACAACTGTCGCTGTTTTTGTTGGAGTCATCAATCGTCAAAAGTTTCGCAATCGTTTTCAAACGTCACAGGTTGTACTTACTTCTAAAACCGTCACATTTCAAAGTTCTGAATTCATTTTCGCACATTGGGAAGCTCTTCAAAGTAGTACGGAGAATCTTCACTAGAGTCCAAAATACTTTATCAAAGAACCAATTTGATGAGGATACCCCCTAATTTTGATTTAACTCTAATTTATGCATAGCTTTAGTTAACGTCTATTCTTCCCAATATTGTAGCCGGTTGTTGACATATTCGACGTCTAATCACGTGAGAACTGGTTAGCGTAATTTACTAGTTTTCCTTCATCTTTATCACTGAGAATCAAGTCTTAGTGCGCTCTTTTGTGTAGACGCACTCACTTTTGCGTATCGACGCCTTTATCTGGCAACTCTTCTGTACGACGACTATACGAATTATCGAGCAATGTTATTTCGAGCTGACACATTATGGTTATCGAACAAGCCCCCATACAAGTGTGGGACCTTCGGCACCTCGCGTCGACGTTCGACACCTCTTGGGATTGGGTACGAGAAATAGGGTTTTGTGTTTAGGGTTGTTTTTTGAATAAAAAAAGAAAAACCGAAAAAAACCCTAAACGAGCGGTCGCACAGATAATACGGGCGACGTAGACGCCTTCGGCACCCCGCAGGGCCTAAAAGTTGCAAGATTCAGTACAGTACACTGCGAATAGTAATTAGAGTATATTACTCTAATTCGGTCGCTCGAAATTTTCACTCTATCACATGAAACAGAGTAAACGACTATAATTTTTTCATTATTATATTTAAGGTAAAGTTTAATTAGCGTTTTTAATTCTAATATAGGTTCGTTTTGAATACTGTGGAGTACGGACGGTGTCAAACCGTGCAAGTTTGTACTTTATTAAATAAATAAGTACAAAAAATGATTTAATACAGGCTGTTATAATGTAATTGCGTTTTAACAAATCGCGTAGTACAAACGTCACAATGACGATAAACTGTACGTTTTTGTCAAATCTTGTACGAATACCTTATTTACAGTAGAGGATATTAACGTGCAAAATTAGAGTACTTAAATAAATTAGAGTAAACTTCATAGTTGAAAAAGATTTATCACATAAATTAGCATTAATTACTCTAATTTTTTTCTTTAGTTTTTGTACTCTAATTTTTTCATTACTCTAATTACGATTCGCGGTGTACTGTACTGTTTATTATTTTAAAAATGTCCAAGCTAGAATTATTAGCGCTAAGGGTGAAGTTCCATTAAAAGTGAGGTTGTTTACAGAATTTCAGACCTCTCAGTACTACGGTTTACTTCTTATTTTGTTTTTATTGGGAAAACAACATTACAGAGAATCTTGCCAATATTCTCCAAAAGTCTAGGATTTAACAATGACCGTTGGATATTTTTTCGCGAAGTATTCGCTTCGAAAGTTTCCGTAATTGGTTATGTACCTCGCGAGGTACATCACCAATTACAAAAAAAAATTGAGCCGCGACACGCTAGCTAATGAGCATACGTGTCAAGCTGGCAACCAACGGAAATCAAAAAATTTCGCACACGATATACGCATTCAAAAATCCAATAGAAAATACAAACGAAATGTCGTAACGCACTTTCCTCGCGCTATTTCAATTACCGCCCATTCGTCACACTATTTCTAGAGACGCTCATTCGTCACGCTAAAAAACAAGAACCCTAAAAACATGAGGTGGTATCTGACAAGGCGTCTACAAAGAGTACAAAAGTTGTGTTGCACGATGACTTGGTACACACGTGCATGGTACGCAAATGAAGATTTTTGGTCGGTGTGAAAATTATTGACTATTTGCAATATCCAGTCCATAGTTACGTGGCACCATTCTTTTGCTAACAAGTGCATTACAAACTGTGCAATGGAACTTCGTTCAAATTGTCGCATTCTGTAATGTTGGTCGTACAATCACAGAATATCCTAATGGAACTTCACCCTTACTGTTTTCTTTTTCTTTTGAAAAACAACTTCACTGGAGGATCCATCAAGATCGGGTCCAAGATCAAAAAATCAACTCTCTATTTTTTTAGGTCCTCATTAGTCAAACAAAAACTCATTCGGCCTTATACATGGCTACCGCCCTCAACTGTCCTCGAGGAGGGCAATAGGCTTCTAAGGGCGTATAGAATCAAACACCTAAAAGATATAAAT
Source organism: Zygnema cylindricum (assembly GCA_037447655.1). Lineage (NCBI taxonomy): Eukaryota > Viridiplantae > Streptophyta > Zygnematophyceae > Zygnematales > Zygnemataceae > Zygnema > Zygnema cylindricum. Next base: position 2,330 of record JBBHKE010000159.1, on the reverse strand, counting down.
AATTTCCACGACGGACGACCAATGAACATCCACAAAATGTGCCTTCGCACGGGAGGACGCAAATCCAACAAATTCCAACAAAAAATGTTTATCAAAAGATATCACGCCATGCTCCTTTTGCTTTCCCTTCACCTTCGTGGTTTGTCGCGCTTATTTTCGTTGTTTTCAAATTGGGTAAGAATTTGTTTAATTCAAAAAATTCAAATTTGCATGCACACTTTTATTTGAATTTAAAATTTCAAATTCGAAGCCAATGTTTGAACTACCACCATTTTTGAAAAACCATGTGTATTGATTGCTTAAAAAAATATATTAATATCATGACTGATTTTGAGGATTGCCTAAGGGAAGCCATACCAAGGGTTCAAAATTGAAGGACTTATTTCAAGGTCTTCGACATCAAAATGATATAGGATGGAGCCTTAGGGCCTTGGTCCTCGGGTCGGAGGCGGCATCATCGCATCAAAAGCTATGCAAATTACGATTCTCAAGAAAGAAGACTGAGATCGAGGTCCGACCTCGGCTTGGGTACAAGGCTTCGACATTTTTTAAGGATGGAACTCCATAAGTTACATTTTCCCAAGTTCATGAATTTGGGTCAAGTAAAGAGACAACAACCTCAAGACATGTGAAATAGTTGTAGGTGCTTAGATTGGGACCGAGTTCTTTAAGAACTCCACCCCGATGCCACAAGTTTGAGACTTAAATGAATGGTTTGCACGGGCGGAACCTGGTATAGTGGCGAGACACTTTTTAGTGAACACTTCTTGGGGTATGAAGACGAGGGATTTGGCGGTCTAGGGCAGGACCACATGGAGAGGACAACACTTTTTTTTTCCGGCGCAAGAGGTACCAAGACTTGGAAGACTAAGCACGTCTCTAGAACGAAGTCGAGGGAATTCCGAGAATCTTCCAACCGGGGTCTATGAGGCACATCTTCTAGGGTTTCCGGTAAAATAGGCCCATGGTGCGGACCCGAGGACTCCCAACCGGGCAAAGATTGAGTTGCATATTTACATTTAATGTGAGGATAGCAACAGTTGAATTGTACGGTCAAAGTGGCTATAACAAGCCTACAAGGGGCGCTAGTGTAACCAAGTGTTTGAGCATCGGCGGGCCATTGTGGTCACGACTTGGTTTTTTAGTTACTCTTGGATTTTTTTTTGTTTCTACATTCCCGTTTGCTCTCGTTTACAAGGTCATTGGAAGGTGTGCCTCTGTTGGACACTTATCTTTGTGTTGCTCATATTTGTTACTGATTTCTTTATGTTAGTAAATTGTGCCATCATGTTTCAAGAGTTAAAATTATTTTATATTCTATTTAACGAGTTCGTACCAAGTTTTTACAAGTTTTGTGCAATTTTGTACTTGTCGCCTTATACTCCAGCAAAAAACAAAACTCAAGCTTGCGAAAATAATTTCCTTTCCTAGAAGTTATCATAACACAAAAATGCACATGCATTTCGACGAACCTCAAAAAAAATGTTAACTGTTGCAACCAATTAAACAAGGCACCTATTCTACAAGTTTAGGTGACATATTGAGGTGTGTACCATTGATTGAAAGACATTTAAACCAAACATGTGTAAACTTAGCAAATATTGTTCCTTCTCTATTTTCACGTGTGAGGCCAAACTGGACAAAGAACCGACCTACTGCGACGCGAATTAGGGCTTGAAGGGTCCCATACTACACTTCAAATAAGAGTATTTGGTTTTTCATTGTTGTACAACTCTGCAAATCTTACAACTATTAGTTAGTATTGTAATATTGTCTGCGTTCTTCCACTACTGATTCATACTATCGACGGAACAATGTTACATGTAGAATCGTTCTAGCTTCGTCACCTCATGTAGTTGCTAGCAAGTTTTAGGGATCCTTTCGCAGTCTCACATGTTTTATGGTTGGTGGCTATATGGTGCAAATTTTGGGGCTCGTATGTTACGTTACTTAGAGTTCCAATCATAATATTTAAGTCGTTCGCCTATTAGTGCACTCACCTGTCAGTTAAGTGCAACATCAACGGTTGTCTGACGATCTATCGCTGCTTAATATTATTATTATCGGAAGTGCGTGGTTGGTGTCCAGCTAGTTGGTGTCAAACTAAACTAAGACTCCATGGAAATGGTCGATGGAGACGGTTTTTCGCAAGGAGTGACCACAACCGGTTGGGAAGAGGGGAATAGGTGCGAGGATACGCACTGCAGGTGCAGGTGACCAAACAAATCAAGGTGGAAAATTCTTTCCTCATCCAGGACTCGGTCCGGCCATAGGAAAATAGGCTGACAACAACCTTTGCGAGATCGGCTTCAATATCGCATCGCAGCACG
>JBBHKE010000157.1:12560-57787 GCA_037447655.1 Zygnema cylindricum | reverse complement strand
TGTACGGAATCTGTGACATTTGGTGCATTGTTTTATATGTGTGCGTGCGTGTGTTTGTGGGTGTGCACTCAACATATGGATATATGTAAAACAACATTCTCTATATGTGGATGTGCAATATGAAATAATATAAACAAAATATGTGGATATGCATTTTACACGATAAAAAAATCTATACTGTATGTTAGTGTTGGGTATCGGGTAAATTTATATCGCTATAATCTCGATATTCGATATATTGAATATCGATCGAGGAGGATCCTTGATATATCGTACTGGGACCAACATAAATCATCGCGATATATATTGTGATATATAGTATTTTTTAAATTTAATATTTTTATGTTTTTATATAATATGTTATTTTAGCGAAAAAGTCAGATTGTCTAATACGCCACTTACGCCGTGATTTTTGTTCCGTGACTTAAAGTTGACGCCGAAAAATGTAACCGACAAAAAAGTACTAATTTTGAACTTCTAATGATGAATTATTTGGGGTATGGTTACACGAGGAGGTCTCAGTAATAGTACGGACAGCAAAATTTATGTATTAGAGAGGCCTCGGGTACATCGTGTATCTTTTATAAATAAGTTTTAACTACGTGTTCTGTTATGAGTGGTTCCACGTAAGGTGACATCCAAATCTCAAAAATCATCGAATATCTAGAAACCGACCTTTTTCGTCTGGAAAATTGTACTTGCGTATGAAGTACGTGTACTTCACAAGTATACCTCGTCAATATACCTCAGAGATTTCTTCCCTCCGCTGACTTTCAGGAAAAAACCGTATTTCTTTCCGGCAAAGATTTTACAGTCACTTTGTCCGAAGTTACGAGACTTTGAAAACCTGTGGGATTTTTTTTTTTTTTTTTTTTTTTTTTTTTTTAGCTTCGATATATCGACAATACAATATATCGGCGATATATTGCGATAATTTGAAATTCGATATATCGAGGCGATATATCGATTATCGGGTACCTGAATTCGATATATATCGAATATCGGCAAACGGTCCTCGATACCCAACACTACAATATGTGTATATGCGGATATCTAGTACAATACATTATTTCCAAAACCCGTAGTAAATTGAGATTGCGAACAAAGGATTATGCCTCCTTGGAGGAGTTAAATGGATCTAATCCTCGATGGTGGTGGCTTAACGAACATCTTATACTCGTTGAAAACAATGCTCCAAAATTGTAAGATAAATGTTTTTCCCATTTGAAAATATAGCCTATGTTTTTAGTTTGGTTTTATATTTAAAATTCTCAAGACAAAAGTTTGGTTTTATATAGGAAAGTTGTCTACAAATCTTTACTTATTGTTCCATCCGTTTGTTCCATTCATTCATGTTATATTTCAAAAAGCATTTAAGGTTTTTTGACAGAAATCCACACAAAAAATCGATCAACAAAATTGCCTACAAGAATCCAGCTATTAAAAACCTTCAGCATTTTCAAAGCAAAAATTATCAAAAAGCAAAACCGAAAACAAATTAATTAATAAACATTAACTCGTGGAATGAGTCATGCAAAAGAAGAAGTCTTTATTGTAAAAATTGCGATGGTAAAACCATCCGTGTACAAAAGGGATAAAAATGAAAAAACATTTAAAGACTACAAGAGTCACTAGAATGTAAGAAACGTCTAAAAGATTAAATCAAACAAAACATTACTACCAAAAACAAACATCCAAATCAAAAATAGCAAAGTTGACCGCCTACAAAAAGAAAAATTCTAGACGGGTCTACCGACAACTAAGCTTAGGTCCACAACCACAGAGATGCCTTGGTGGAAGATCTCAGAAACTTCGCCCGTCATCTGCCACCGTTGATTTGTTGGAGGGCCGCAGCTTGTGCTGAAGGGCAATTGGTACACGTCGGAAAAACATGCGGGAGTGACTGTCACTTTGGAAACGTCGTACAAGAGTTAAAGAAGTAAAAATTCTAAGATGGCGTCATACAGGAGCAATGACGTCCTCCAATTTCGATTTTTTTTTTTTTTTTTGAAGTAATGACCATATATTAGTGTTAGAACCGTTCTAGTGAAATCACATTTCAGTCTGAATAACGTGGTTGAGTGCACACAGCAAAAAGAAATAGCCAAAACAAAAGTAGTACTATTAACACTATCATGCTCAAAAGGTAAAGAAAAACTAGGACCGTATGATAATAGCGCACTGACAAAAAGTTCGTGGCTAGCCCATTCAACCACCAAAAGTTCATTTCTTTGTCAAACTAAGAGATAAAAAGTTACAATGTTATAACGGTATTCGTGGTGTAGTCTCCTATGGACCCCGCGGATGTTTTCCGACTCCCGGAGGGTGTTTCCCAACTCCGGGAGGATGTTTTCCACGACCTGGAGGGTGTTTCCCAACATTTGGAGGGTGTTTTCCAATGCCGGGAGAATGTCGTCCTCCTGTAAGAGTTCGTGAATAATGTTCAAACAACGTCATCGGAAAAAGTTACGAGATAGCAAAAAATTTTCAGGGTGACAAAACCAAGGAAAAATGTTCAAATGGAATGGCACTAAAAAAGGTACAATTAGAATGATTGGTGCAGCAAATGTCCAATGACAATATTAGATTTTGTTTAAAAAAAATAAAATTGTTAAACGACACCTTTTGTGATAAAATGACTTGTTTTTTACCAGAAAGAATGAATGTAGATAGCAAGCTTGTGAATAAAATGCAGTTTGCCGGATGATGATGTGTAACAATTTACTTGTACAAATGCCCACTAGAAAAGGCAAAATCGCTCAAGGAGAAGTAATCATTCTAAAAAGGATTCATTTTAGCAGGTTTCATGATATATTAGAATAACCATATCCCAATAACACACTTTTGCGCGAAAACTTGTAGAAAAAACGTTGAGAAAAACAAACTAGACTAGTGGTCGTAAGAATTTGTAGGGAGACGACCTACAATAAATCTATAAATCAGATTTTCTTTCTAAATACTTTAGGAGTAACTACAAAACTTTAGGAAAAAAAATTGGCTTAGACATGTACCCATCAATCCGCGGGATCGGAAGATGATGACCTCCACATAAGCATAGGTTTAATGTGCGAAAACAATTGGAAAGGCTATATAGCGTTTCCCTTACACTATACGTAATATAAGTAAAATACTCATATAGTTTAGTACGCGTACTATACAGGTTAACATTATGTAACGTATTCAAATGTTTTCAGACATTAGGCCTATGCATAGAAGCATAAATCGATAAACCTTATCGCCAATTAAACCACAAACTCGGTTTGGGCTATTGTTTTTTCTTCATTCCTAAATTGTGCACATCTAAAGGTTAGTGTAAAAACAAAACAATGTTCAAAATTTAAAAAACACGAACCAGAGGCATTTCTTTCCATTTGAAATTTTCTGAAACTTGTTGTGTAGCTTTCTATAATATCATGAAGTTCATATACAGGGATTCCAGTGTCATTAGTACGTTTCAGAATCGTTATGAATTGTTTAGTATGTCTTGTATTTTTTTTTCGCAATTTTGTTTTTTATTCGTATTCTTTCACAACTATATTTTTTAGCTCCACCTATTCATCATGGAAAGGAGGCACTAAGCTTTTATGCATTGTTTGGATAGAAGAATAGAAGATAATAGTATCTAGGTAGGGAGGATAAATATGGCTCTTTATGCTCCTATATTTTTACTAAATCCCTCCAAGGTGCCACGGGCTTATCTAGTGTAAAAAGCACAATTTTTTATTTTTACATACTGTACGCTGGTTAAACTGTTTGCTTTTTCAGCCAAAACCATGACACCTTGTAATTGTGTGGACTTCGTTGAATGACGGTCTTTACCCAATACATGATTTATTCTTAACAACATTGGTTCTCCACGGTTTAGCCATTGTAAATGAACAAAAAATGAAGTCAAAGAGAAAGACCAAGACCTGAGGAATTATTGAGCAGAGAAAGGATGGGAAAATAACTTACTTGGATTGCAAGCACGTGAGTTGAGGTAAGGATTGCGATAAAAAGCGTTACTGCAAACATAAGAACAATTGTTAGCCACTCCTTTCCTAAGTCGAAACTTCCAGTCAAATCATCACATTATCAGAGCTCTAAGAGATGGCATTTCACATGAATAGTGTTGGTGTCTTTGAAGTACTGATGGTTAGTAAGCATTGACATACATAGAAACATAAAATAGTATTGTTATTTCAAAGAAAATCACACATGTACAATCAAGAATTCATAATTCGACATGCCATTTTATGCCATTCGCGATATGATTTAGGCACTTAATTGATAATTTTTCAATATTTCCAAGCAACAAAGTGTGGTTTGTCAATTTTCCTATTCCCTCACCTGGAAACAAACCTGCCAAGCTTTTTAAAGTTTTGATCAAATTATTACATAACCAGACGCTAAGAGACTAAAACATCTCACGTGAAATGAAACCAATATTTTAACAGTAAATATGCTGACAAATACAAAACAATCCATACACCGACAGTTTGTAGGCTCTTTATGGAGCAAGGCATTTACGTCATTTGTAAAAAAAAAGTAAAAAGCGCCCAAATTCCACAGAAATTAAGGTAACAAGTTCTAAAAAAAGAACAGTTATTTTGAATTCCTTACTCCAAACAGAACTGAAGGAGGGATTCGGGTACAGTTCCAGTCAAATTGTTGTAAGAAACATCCCTACACAGAAAAAAAAGAAAACGGTTTTAGACTTTCATTTAGAACTATTTGTCAAAGATGGCGGGTGAGCATAACAATCAACTTTGGAATATTTCACATGGACGTTGGACCATATAATATCACCATTACTTTATGTGAGAGAATATATTTGATTAACGTTATATTGATAGTGATAGCCTCTTGAAATGAGGATATGTTACATAAAATCACCGCCAAAGCAAGTAATTAACTAAATTAATTACTCGTAGATTTTGATCTGTATTTCCGTTCAAAAGTTACTCACAAAGTGACCACACCCGGTAATTGGGTCGGTAGGTTGCCTGTCAGTCGGTTGTGAGACAAATCCCTTCAAAAAGAACAAATAAAAAAAATCAAATGAATAAGAAAAGAAAAAGGAAAATTTACGGAGGACAAGATTCATTCAAACATGAAACATTCACATTTGTTGAACGGATACACAAAAGATGCAATAAAGAAGTAAACGTTCTGTTAAAAATAAATGAAAATTTAAGAATTACTTTTTTCTTTTTAATTCACCCATTTACGGGAATCGATGGAAGTAAAGTACACCTAGGAAACAAAAATGAAAAAAATCGGACAACAAACTTGTGTATAAAAAGTTGAAAACAGAAAATAGTTACAGAAAGTTGTTAGTTTCTTACACCATTGCTGGAAAAAAAAAGTCGAGTGATGATGGAATTGGGCCTGTTAATTTATTATAACTCAAATTCAAAATCTGCAACAAACACCACAAGCAACATATTGATCATGTAAAAAAATGTTCATTTCTGAACCTATTTGAGAGTTGTGCACCAAAAACCACGAGAAATCTGTCTCTATTAGGTTCATGCTAATTTTTTAAAAACCACTGCATGGGTTCCATCTTTAGAATTTATTCAACCACACATTATTTGTCGCTATAAAATTTGCATATTTGTGTTGCGATCTTTAAGACAAAATTAGTCTATTTACAATTTTTACACATACAATCACATTGCAAAACGCAAAAGCTGACGAAAAAAGGATCAAAAGATTCGGAGAAAAATGGCTTTGTGTTAACTCTCACACAAAAATGGAATGTGACAAGATGTCACATTCTACGCAAAATTAAACATGGATACAATGTCGGGCCATCAACTTTCTATCTTTCTCGAATAAACAATGTATATCGATCTCATGGGCCAAAAATAGAAATTCAATCGTATACCCAAAATATACCGACGATATTCCCACAAAGAATATTTTTTCAGGGCTTTAATAAGAACCTAGCGACTTCTCTAAATTTGAGGCATCGAAAACAAAATAGAATAAGGGATTGAGAAATGTTTTCTGTAGATATTCACAAATGGAACAGAAGAAATTAAAATGTAGATGAATTCCCTCCAAGATTCCAAACTAATTCTGGTCCTAAATCCAAACCATTTCATTTTTGTGGTATTTTTAAAAAACCCCAATCATGCTTCTGAGCTCATTCAACTCTACCAAAATTGTACTTCGGGGCCATACAAAAGACAAATTGTACTTTCCGGATGATTTTTTTTTATATTTAAAAAAAAAAAAGGCGAAAAAAGCGACACGGTCATTCATGCAACATTTCACTATGGAATTTTTTTAGAGTGGAAAATAAGATTACAAAAAAATGGTTCTGAAAATTTCGCTCTTGTTATTTTCCAAATTATTCAAAAAAAACAAAAGAAGAATTTCAAACATTTTCAAACTTTTTTTGAGAAAGAGCGAAGAACTCACCGGTTTAAAAAGTTTGTCTCCGAGTTTCGGAAGGTCAGGAATTTTTTGGGTCAATTTGTTGTTGCTCAAATCCAAAACAGCCAAATTTTGGAGGTTTTTAAATACGGAAGGAATAGAACCGAACAAATTTAGTGAGGATAAATTCACATAACTTAAACCAAGAGGCCAGCTGGCGGCATCCGATGGGAGGGAAGAAGGAGAAAGAGGGTTTGCACCGAGGTTTATAACGGTCAAATTTTGGAATTCTTTTAGGGTTTTAGGAAACGTTCCGGTGAAGAAATTATCTGCAAGATTTAACTGTTCTAAAGATTTTAAATTTTGGAGCTCCAATTCGTTAATTTTACCAGAAAAATTGTTTCCCGGGACGATTATACTTTGCAAATTTGGAAGTTTTGTCAAAATATCCAAAGATCCGCTTAGAATGCCACGTGTCTTCGGGAGAGTGACCCACGTCGGATAAATTTCCTCATCATCCAACAAACTCGGCGCTGTCAGGTCGATATATTTCAAATAAGTCAAACTCCGCCACGTGTCCGGGATTTTTCCGGAAAAATTATTCCTTGCAAGGGAAAGGAAAGTTAGCGCCGTCAGATTTCCGATGGACGGCGGAAGTGGTCCAAAAACTCTTGCTCGATCCAGTCTTAAGTTTAATACGCGTCTTTTTCCGTTAAATACGCCGCAATATATTCCGTCCCAGCAGCACACGCTGTATCCCTGCTGCCACAACTGCGGAGTATATCCGCTGACGTTCATCTCATTTTTAACGGCCTGCATCGCCGCCGCATCTTCCGGAGTCGGCGGATAGCTCCGGCACTGAGCAGCCGCGGCAGCAGCCAATGAGAGGAGCAGAAGACACGTGCAGAAGGTACGAAAAGTATTCGCTGCGAAAGAAGGGTGTACGGACGTGGATTTGGCGGGAAAGGAGTCAAAACGAGCCATGAATATTTACTGCAGTAGGGAAGTCTACAAGCTGCTCACGTTTCTGCTATTGCCTTGCAAAACTTTATATGTAGGTATTTTATATTTTACGGGCTGCCCGACCATGAGGGAAATCAGGACCAGGGCAGGTGTTTTAGTGTAAGCCAACTTTTTGTCCGTTAGGGAGTCGTACATTTTTTTCCCTTCGTTGTCCGTTTCGGAAGGGGAACCATGACGTCGCCCTTGCGTAATCGAATGTTTTATGTTGCGTATCGTGAAATTCGGATTTTTCGATACGCTAAAGGTCCGTACAAAACACTCTCAAAGAGTCAAAGTACAGCACCGTGCAGTACAGACTAGGTACGCTCAAGTTTCGCCCGGGGTGTGGAGCACGCGGGACATTGCCACACAGAGGCGACAGTACCGTACTAACTTCCACCGTGATGAAAACGAGACCGTCGGGGACTCGGGAGCGGCTCAAATATTGTACTTTTGTATTTTAGGGCGGACTTCCGTTAGGCGTTGCAATAATTGTACGGATAACTTACTGAAAGGCGTGCTTTCCATTGGGTCGCGTCAGTAAGCCACTTTTTATTTGCGTGGCTCATTTTGGTTGGTAGCACGTAGGTTAATATTCGATGCTTAAAATCTTGAAAGAATCTTCGAAATGCAAAGTATGAAGTATGAACGCAATATCTGTACGAACGGAGATAATATCTGTACCATCGGAGGTAATTAATGACTCGTACAGAGGGCATTATAATGTACTGTACTGTACTATCCAAAATTTAAAAACGGAAAGACAAAAAGGCAGCGGCAAACTTTGATGGTGGGAGCGTGACAGGATGATTTCGGCGGATTGGCAGCCACCCTGGCGGAAGGCACATGGCCCACGCCACGTGTGCGCACATAAACGCGCGCTCATCGTGGATTTTTTACTTTTCCACGCGGCCCATTTTTATTCGTTCAGTCTGTGCAAAGTGTTCTTACGGTACGTCCCCATGTATTAGGGCGTGTCCCCATGTGTTCAAGTAAGGGTTTTTTTCCGTCGTTTACACAGAAAATGGGACTCCCTACTTGAAAAAATTACGCCGTACGAAAAATGGGCAAAAACTCAAATACAGTTTGCGTCATCTTGGAACTTGAAAGGTACGGCGATTTGGCAATATTATCATCGCGACCCACTTCTACGTCATCTTGACACTTGCACTGAAATCAAATCGCGACCTGCTTTTAATCAAAATACTACCCTATTGACGAATAGAACGCCTGGGTTGCACGTGTGAAAAGTTTTCATTTTTTTTGCACGAAGGAAAGTACACGCTATTTTTTTCACTGCTCGTCACGAGCATGCACATAAGAAAATGACAAATATGTACGGAAAAAACTTGCAGGGGTCTCGGACCTCCACTTTCCTTCATGGGTCCTTTGCAAAAGTTTACGTCGTCCTCGTCTCTCTTCCTCTTTCTCACTTGATCGCTCTAATGTCTCTCTCCCCTAAATGAAATGCGGCAATGATTGTTTCAAATGAAAGATATATTTTTTATCTTTTTTTTTAATATCTTTGGTCGTAGTTTGACGATGATAAAAGATAAACAAAAGAAATCGGAAGCCATGGCGGAAAGTTTACGTACTAATGACGTCACAGCGTGGCGTGACTTCGCAATGTCAAAACCCTAAACATTTACGATGTCAGAAAAACCTCGACGTCTACAACCGTCGCCGTTTTTGTAGACGTCACTTATTTTAGGAAGTTTCGCAGTAGTTTACATTTCATTTCGTAGTCTATCGCACATTTTGTAGACCTCTACGACTGTCACAAATTTGAAGTAATGAAAGCGCAAGTAATGAATGACATAGGAACACTTTGAAAAGTACACCGTAAAATCAGCGCTAAAATCCAAAATAGCGTTTCAAAATATCGGTTACATGGGGACACGCCCTTAAAGTATCTACTTTTCTCTGTCTTTTTTCCCTGAAATTCAGGGAACTTTGAAAAAAAACTTTAGCCGTACGAGAAAATCATTTTTAGGGTACGTCCCCATGTAAGTGATACTTTCAAAAAGTATTTTGGACTGTAGTGAAGTGTTCCGTACTACTTTGAAAAGCGTCCCTATGTGCGAAAATGGAATCGAAACTTTGAAATGTGACGGTTGTAGACGTAGGTACAACTTTGTGATGGTTGACGACGACTACGATATTGTTGACGCCAACAAAAACAGCGACAGTTGTAGACGTCTACAATTTTGTAATTTTGTGACATGGCAGATGTTTAGGGTTTTGTAACATTGTGACGTCATGCTCACTTGTGACGTCACATATTCAAGAACTTTCGGCCATGGATACCCGATTTCGTTTTCTCAACCTTTTTCGCTCCACTTGCCATAAAAATATGCATAAAGGTATTCAAAATAATTATTTTTCAAATATCTTTCATTTCATACCAGTTTTGTCGTGCCTCATTCTAAAAAGTGTGAGATAAAAGTGATAGTGTGAGACTGTGAGAGGGCGAGGGGAGAGGCGACGACGATGCAAAATTCTACCGAGGACCCATGAATGAAATTGGAGGTCCGAGACCCCTGCAGATTTTTTTCTGTACATCCTCGTCTTTTCCGTACATGCACGTGACGGGCAAGGAGAAAAATAGCGAGTACTCTCCCTCGTCCTAAAATTTTCCCACTCGTGTGGCGCGTGCGTGGGTCATTTTTCATTCGTTGTTTGGGCGGTACTTTCCCTGAAATCAGGTCGCGAGGTGATTTTTGATGAAGTTTTTTGACGGCTAGATTCTCTTGCACGAGGGTCGAAAAAAGGAAAACGCCAAAATGCGTTTACATGACGACAAACACGAAGTACATTCAAAGCATCGACTTAAGGTTTGCTGTACTTTTAAAGAATTGTTTTTTTGTACAGCTAAAGTTTTTCTCGTACGGAACTCCGTTTTCGGTGAAAACGACAGATTAAAGTCGATACTTTAATACATGGGGGCGTACCCTTACCTAGAGTGAACGTCAATTCATACTTTGGATGTACGGCATGTTTATCGTCATGTGAAAACATTTTGGCGTTTTCTTCTTTTCGACCGTCGGGCAAGAGAATCCAACCCGAAAAAAAACTTCATCCAAAATCACCTCGAGGAGGTGATTTTAGTTCAAGTACCGCCCAAACAGCGAATGAAAAGTGAACCACGCACGCGCCACAAGAGTGGGAAAATTTTAAGGCGAGGGAGAGTCCTCGCTATTTTTCTCCATGCCCGTCACGCGCATGTACGACAAATAATTTCCAGGGGTCTTGGACCTCCACTTTCATTCATGGGGTCCTTTGCATAATTTTGCGCCGTCGTCGCTTCTCCCCTCTCCCTCTCACACTATCGCTTTTATCTCACACTTTTTAGAATGAGACACAACAAAATTGGTATAAAATGAAAGATATTTTAAAAAATATTATTTTTGACAATTTTTAGGTTTTTTTTATGGCAAGTCGAGTGAGAAAAGTAGAAAAAACGAAATCGGAAAACCATGGCGGAAAGTTATTAAATCAGTGACGTCGAAGTTGTCACAAGTGAGAATGACGTCACAATGTCACCAAACCCTAAACATCTACAATTTCACAAAAATCTAGACGTCTACAACTGTCGCTGTTTTTGTTGGCGTCTCCAATCGTCGGAAGTTTCGTAGTTGGCTTCAATCGTCAAAAGATGTACCTACGTCTACAACCGTCACATTTCAAAGTTCCAATTTCATTTTCGCACATAGGGACGCTCTTCAAAGTAGTAAGGAGAATCTTTACTACAGTCCAAAATACTTTATCAAAGTACCGATTACATGGGGACGTACCTTTAGGGTGAGGTTCCATTAGGAAAAAAATACCATTGTTTACTGAAAGCCGCATTGTTTTGTACAATGCCGTACCTAAAAAAATGAAATGTTAGAAAAATAAGCCTACTGAATGAGGGATTTGATTCTCCACGTTTATGGGCGTAAACGTGGACCGTCGGATGCATAATCGGATACGCCATGGCCTGACACTTTCAGTTCGCAAAAGTTGACCCGGAGTAGGTCAATTCTTAGCGCATGAACGTATAGCATCGTGCCTCGTGGAAAAGTGAACAAATATCCACGACGACCGCGCGACCAGGTGGGTACACGTCGCAAATGACATGTGCCTTCCGCCAGGGAGGATGCGAGGCCACCGGAAGACGCAAGAAAATCTTTGACGAAGGATATTGTTTCACGCTTCTGTTGCCATCCACTAACCATTTTGACATTTTTGTACGCTTTTACAAATCTTAAGTTTTGTACACCCATACAAATTTTATTCAATGCGTCGTACGAGTCACTTTTTACCTTAACTGGACAAATATGTGGTCGCAATTTGCTGTCAAAAAACTCCACTTTTTCGCTAATGGAAGTCCACCCTTAGTGATTGAACTTTCATTGGCACAAAAGTTACGGGTTGCCGGCGGCAACAACTTTGTTTGCTGTGGTTGTTGATGAAACGAATCGGCGACTTTACATGTGCGTTTTTCTAATTCTTAACAAAAAAGGCCAATTGTATTGTACGAATTCGTTTGTCGTATCGTAGAAGAGATTTACAATGCCGTTTATAAAGCAGATTCCTCGCCGTCGATATATGTTTCCAGTTTTGCAATACTGGCTTGTTTTCAGTTCATAGAGGAGGATGTTACGGTATTAGAGTCAACACTAATAAAATCAGCTACATTAATTATGTTTGCGACGTGGCTTGTTTTTAATCACAACTATGTAGTGTGATTAACATTAATGAATGATCTTGAGTCAGAAAAACACTCTCTCAAATTAGAAATTAACTTTAATACCGATGGGCAATCTAGTATAGCGCCAAACTTAGGGTGTTGTCACTTAAAAATGTGGAACAAGTGAGAAGTCCAAAGTGTCAATTTATCAATTATTGTCATTAAAAAACAGTTTGTGACTACTGAACATGTCAATTGACACACTCAAAAGGCAATCACAATTGTACCAAAATCGAAAAAGGCAACAGAATACTTCAAAAAAAAAAAAGAATTCACGGCACCAAATCTCTTACAAATGTCGACGCCACTGACAATAAGTCAAACTACACTCTCCTCCTATTCCTGACCAAAAGTCCTAAAAAAATACGTCATCCTACTGTTCCTTCTACAAAAACACTCTCTTCTTTTTCGTCTCTTTATAGCCCAGGTTTGCCTTTGAACGATCCGTTTAGCCTTTAAAACTGTACAAAAAAACACTGAATACCCTAAAATTGAATCGAAAAATCTCATCTGACTACAACAATCTGTGACTAAAACTAATGTATCCCGATGTAACATCTTGTTTGTTAACATACTAAAGTAAAAAGAACCTCTACCACTTTTTTTCATCGGTTTGATTCTGTTAAATGAACGCCTTTGGATTCTGTCTATCGGAAAAAGGTGGAAACATAACATATTATTCACATCTTAAATAACTCAAAAGAATGTGTTGAATGGTCGGCTTGCAGTTAATTTGCAGTACCTCTCTCTCTCTCTCTCTCTCCTCTCGCTCTAATTTTTCGCCGACTAACCTTCTTCAAATCTGTCCGTTTTTTTCAAACTTGTATTCCTCTTCACGGTTAAAAAAAAAAGGGCAGCAACTTGGTAACTTAAAATGCTTTCTGTCGAAAAATACGATTAACATACACCGACAGCATTCGTTAACATCACCATCCCTACCACCATCCCCTTAATCGTAAAACAATCGGCAACTATCGTTCCTCCGCCTCCGCAAAAAACCCTCGGATAAGCGATCAAAACCCACAATGTCACCAATAAATTGGAGACTCTGGTTTCCATGGTTTCAAATCCTGTATCGGTCCAGCTGTCCAGTTAAGCACATGAGTGCCAGGTGGCAATCTTGCAGAGGCCGGATGAGGAAGTTTTCGAGCCAATCCGTTTAAAACTTGATGAAAAGCGTCTCCCGGTTGAGGTGGTTGAGGAAAAAGCATCGCTTGTTTTACCGCGGGATTGGACAAACGTCTTTGCATCGCTAAAATTCGACGAGGACCAATCGAAGCGAGAATAGAATCCAATTGGGGAATCCTGCACTTTACGATAGTCTCAAGGGATGTGTTTTTATAGAAGGTCACCAGAGAAGGTAGATTCTCAAATTTTTCTGTATACAGTTCCTCAAACAACTGCACAAATGTTTAAGCGAATTTCTAAAAAAAATCCTTGAAACGTATACGACGCTAAAATATGAAATTTACAATCAGCTTGTTGAATGTTAAAATCTCCTTTTCTGAACTTAATTTTGTGGGATTTTATCTTTTTCAGGATTATGGTGGGTCTTCCAAATGTGGAAAATCGAGAGAAAATTCTTCGCTCGATTCTCGCCAAGGAGGATCTCGCCGCCGATTTCGATTTCAAGGAACTCGCTGTCATGACTGAAGGCCACTCTGGAAGTGATCTGAAGGTATTCGTCTCTCTCTCTCTCTCTCTCTCTCTCTCTCTCTCTCTCTCTCTCTCTCTCTCTCTCTCTCTCTCTCTCTCTCTCTCTACCTCTCTCTACCTCTCTTGCTCTCTCTCAATCTCGCTCTCTATCGCTCTCGCTCTCTCTCGCTCTCTTGCTTTCACTTGCTATCGCTGAGTCTTGCTTTCTCTTTCTTTTTTTTCTCTCTTCCTCTCTCCCTCTCTCCTTCCCCCTCCCTCGCTCTCCCTCTCACATTTGCGATAAATGCTAAAAATGGTAGGAAGTAATTAATTAGCTGCCGTGTGTCAATCTTTTCGTATGGTTTTTGAGTTTGTGTGTTTTTTTTTTTCAATTGTTTGTATTTATATTCTTTTTGTTTTTTAAACTATTGTATACTGATAAATATGGACTCTTTCATTTTTTGTATCAGAACCTCTGCATCACGGCTGCTTATCGTCCAATCAGGGAGCTTCTCGAAGCAGAAAAAAAGGTAAAAAAAGTCCCAAACACCAAATACCTGAACTTTTGAACTTAAAAATTAATTGGGTGGTCATTTTTAAATGTTTATCTGTATACCGCAAAAGTGAAGCGTTCCAGAAATCTTTTTTTAATAACCTTAGGAAAAATAACTAAATCTTGCCTTTTTTTTTCTTTTTCAGAAGAAAGCTGTTTCTGAGCAATTGCCCGCGGAAGAAGGAACAAAAGCAGTTGTTGAGAAAGAGGGGCAGCCCGAAAATCTCGGGCTTGCCGAGAAAACTTCTGACGAGGAGAAAATTGGACTGGAAAATATTTCGACCGAAGGACAGAAGGAAGCTCCAGTCTCTTCTCCAGAAGAAGCAAAACTTCGTCCTCTTTGTATGGAGGATTTAAGGCAGGCAAAGAGTCAGGTGGGTGGAGGGAGAGCCAACCGTCCACTTACTATCATTTCTACTTTTAACTCTTTTTTTGACTTTTTTTGATTTGTTTCACTTACAAACAGCTTATTTCATACCTAATTTTTTCAATACTGACTTTATATGGCTTATTTGGCTTAGCTTTGACTTTTTTCGAATTGTTTTACCTTGTGTTGTTTTGATTTATTTCGATTTTTTTTTGGCTTATTACCTTAGCTTGTTTTGGGTTTGACTTATTCTGACTTGTTTTGACATATTCTGACTGGTTTCATCGACAATCTTTGAGACTATTCTCAATCTCAGAAGGCTCATGAGAGGTTTTGTTAGTCGTTTTCCAATTTTACTTTTGACATTGTACTTTGACGTTGTATTTTCAAAATTTAAATGTATGATTTCTCACCAAACGGGGAAAAATGTTTATTTTCGTGTGTGAATTTTTCAGTTTGCCGCGAGTGTGGCTACCGAGGGAGCGAGTATGGCAGAATTGCAGGAATGGAATGAGCTCTATGGAGAGGGAGGATCGCGAAAAACGACAACTTTGAGCTACTTTTTGTAACAAATCTCAGATAATGGGATTGGCATTTTATGACCACGATTGGTGTGCTTTATTCACCTCGACTTATCAGTTTATGGTTTTACTGTTTTACGAGTTTTTTTATGGTTTTACGATTTTACAATCTTACAGTTTTATGATTTTACGGATGACGAAGAAAATAAAGATCGTTGCCTTTTTCTTCGAAGATAAAATATTCAAAACTCGGATCAATGGAGATTTGACACCTTCGAAAGTTTGATAAACGGAAATGAAGACTGAAGATTAAAAGGATACGGAAACGGAACCGAAAAAGAAAATGGAAACAGATTTGGAAACGGAAATGATATGATAATTGAATTGAAGATAGTGATAGTGGTATTGAGTGATCAAGGTTGGATTATAATTATGATTACTTTTGTTGAGTTCATATCAACATTGGTCAGTTGAGCAATCCCGCGATTTTTTTGTAAATGTAAGGCGGTCTGGTCTCGCCCAATGTTGTCGTTTTTTCTTTTTTAAAGTTTTTTAAAGTTTTTTTTAAAGTTTTTTTTATGTCTATCATTGTTACTTTTGGCTCTGACATTTTGTAGTTGCCAGAAGGTATTAAAGAAGATCGATTTCTCGTCGGAAAAGAAAGGAAATATCATTTTTTTTTTTTTTAGATTGTAGGGATTATTCTTCCAACAGCTCTACGGAAGCTGTTTTACTGCACAAGCATTTTCAGTTATTTTTAAGAATTTTCAGTTTTCAGTTCTCAGTTTTTTTTTTTATTTTTTCAGATGGAAGTACTTTAGTTGATTTTTTTTCAGAATCGGATTACATTCATTGGATATTAGGTTAAAATTAGGGTTTTACATTTAAGTTTTTTCGGATTATTATAGATACAAAGGTGATAAGAATGTCTTCATTCTAAAAGTTAGAGGCTTTGTAGAGATTTTGATGTTGCTATTTTTTTTTTCTTCTTTTTAATATAAAGTTGTGATTGACAAGCTCAGTATTTTTTGTAATATGTGAAAAAAAAAAAGGATTTTTGAGTGCATTGCATAAGTTATTTGTCTTGTCTTCTTTGGCTTCTGATTTTTTTGTGCACTCACAAAAAGAGATAAAATAAATTCCGAACCATGTTTGTAACACAACTTTGTGTTTGCGTAATAACAATATTGGTAATAAACACTTTATATTGTTAAAGCTCACAAAAATAGTTCAAATAAACCCTCAACAATGTTTGTTACTCAAATTTGTGTTTGCGCTAAAAAGTGGTGGCTTAACGAACATCTTGTACTCGTTGAAATTATGCTCCAAAATTTTAAGATAAATGTATTTCCCATTTGAAAATAGAGCCTATGTTTTTAGTTTGGTTTTATATTTAAAATTCCCAAGACAAAAGTTTGGTTTTATATAGAAAAGTTGTCTACAAATCTTTACATATTGTTATCCATCCCTTTGTTCCATTCATTTAAGCTGTATTTCAAAAAGCATTTACTATTAACACTATATCGTGCTCAAAGGTAAAGTAAAACTAGGACCGTATGCTAATAGCGCACTGACAAAAAGTTTGTGGCTAGCCCATTCACCCACAAAAAGTTCATTTCTTTGTCAAACTAAGAGATAAAAAGTGACAATGTTATAACGGTATTCGTGGTGTAGTCTCCTATGGACCCCGAGGATGTTTTCCGACTCCCGGAGGGTGTTTCCCAACTCCGGGAGGATGTTTTCCACGGCCTGGAGGGTGTTTCCCAACATTTGGAGGGTGTTTTCCAACGCCGGGAGGATGTCGTCCTCCTGTAAGAGTTCATGAATAATTTTCAAACAACTTCACCCGAAAAAGTTACAAGATAGCAAAAAATGTTCAAAAGACGAGCCCTTAGAGGTGACAAAACCAAGGAAAAATGTTCAAATGGAATGGCACTAAAAACGGTACAATTAGAATGATTGGTGGAGCAATTGTCTAATGACAATATTAGATTTTGTTAAAAAAAAAAAAATTGTTCAACGACACCTTTTGTGATAAAATGACCTGTTTTTTACCAGAAAGAATGAATGTAAATAGCAAGCTTGTGAATAAAATGCAGTTTGCCGGATGATGATGTGTACCAATTTACTTGTACAAATGCCCACTAGAAAAGGTGAAATCGCTCAAGGAGAAGTAATCATTCTAAAAAGGATTCATTTTAGCAGGTTTCATGATATGTTAGAATAACCATATCCCAATAACACGCTTTTGCGCGAAAACTTAACAAACTAAACTAGTGGTCGCAAGAATTTTGTAGGGAGACGACCTACAATAAATTTATTAATCAGATTCTCTTTTAAAATACCTTAGGAGTAACTGTAAAACTTTAAGGAAAAAAATTGGCTTAGACATGTACCCATCAATCCGCAGGATCAGAAGATGATGACCTCCACATAAGCATAGGTTTAATGTGCGAAAACAATTAGAAAGGCTATGTAGCATTTCTTGTACACTACGTAATATAGGCAAAATACTCATATAGTTTAGTACGCGTACTATACAGGTTAACATTATTTAATGTTGGAATTCACTTAAAGCATCTTTTAGTATTTATTAGGTTCTACACTACACCGCGAATCGTAATTAGAGAAATGAAAAAATTAGAGTAAAAAAACCAAAAAAAAACAATTAGAGTAATTGACGCTAATTTATGTGATAGAGCTTTTTCAACTATGGAGTTTACTCTAATTTATTTAGTAAGTCTATATTGGGTTATGTCGGCGATAACTATGTGCGCGATAATTATGAACACTAAATTACGTATACGTACAAAATGTGTCAGTCCGGTGTAGTACTGACGTCATTATGACGCTAACAATATTTGTCGCATTGAATGTCAGTTAATGTTCACATTGACGACGATGCTGTCGACGGACGAGAGTTGTGCGAACGGCTTTTTTTCGATGTGATTGATGTTTTTGTTTAGTGCGATTTCACGTTCGAGCGTGATTCTATTAAATCATTATTTGTCCTTTTTCATAAAACAATTTTGCACGGTCAGATCCAACCCACCTATATATTTAAACTTTTTACCAATTAAACCTCACCTAAATTAGAATAATGAAAAAATTAGAATCGATACTCTATTTGATGTGATAGAGTCGAAATTTCGAGCGACCGAATTAGAGTAATTTACTCTAATTACGATTCGCGGTGTACTTTAGTGACTTACTCGCTACACTATTAGTTTTGTACTACGGTTTAGTGATTTTGTACTTTATTTAGTGGAATGTACATACCTTTGTTAGTGTTGATTATTCTTACGTAGGAATCTTCTAGACTTAGATTCCTTTTAGCTTACCTAGATGTACCTTCCTAGGTTTCACCTGTTTAGTTGTACCGTCTGGAGCCTTTTCGGCTACCCTTTTTTTTCTGTCTTACTATAAGACTCCCGTGTGTCTCATTGTAAATCATCAAATCTAAAAGACACTCAAACGACAAAACCTCTCACTTGTCATCTTGTTTTGTCGTTACACTCTTGTCTCTCTCTCTCTTGGACTTTTCTTTCTTTTGGCCTCTCCTAGCTATCTTGTCCGATTAGCTTTTTCGGCCTCTTATGTTGTCACATTCAATATGTAACGTATTCAAATGTTTTCAGACATTAGGCCTATGCATAGAAGCATAAATCAATAAACCTTATCGCCAATTAAACCACAAACTCGGTTTGGGCTATTGTTTTTTCTTCATTCCTAAATTGTGCACATCTAAAGGTTAGTGTAAAAACAAAACAATGTTCAAAATTTAAAAAAAACGAACCAGAGGCATTTCTTTCCATTTGAATATTTCTGAAACTTGTTGTGTAGTTTTCTATAAAATCATGAAGTTTATCTACAGGGATTCCAAGGCCATTAGTACGTTTCGGAATTGTTATGAATTGTTTAGAATGTCGTGTTTTTTTTCGCAATTTTGTTTTTTATTCGTATTCTTTCACAACTATATTTTTTAGCTCCACCTATTCATCATGGAAAGGAGGCACTAAGCTTTTATTCATTGTTTGGATAGAAGAATAGAAGATAATAGTATCTAGGTATGGAGGATAAATATGGCTCCTTATGCTCCTGTATTGGTACTAAATCCCTCCAAGGTCCCACGGGCTTACCTAGTGTAAAAAGCACAATTTTTTATTTTTACATACTGTACACTGGTTAAACTGTTTGCTTTTTCAGCCAAAACCATGACACCTAATAACTGTGTGGACTTCGTTGAATGACGGTCTTTACCCAATACATGATTTATTCTTAACAACCTTGGTTCTCCACGGTTTAGCCATTGGAAATGAACAAAAAATGAAGTCAAAGAGAAAGACCAAGACCTGAGGAATTATAGAGCAGAGAAAGGATGGGAAAAGAACTTACTTGGGTTGCAAGCACGTGAGTTGAGGTAAGGATTGCGATAAAAAGCGTTACTGCAAACATAAGAACAATTGTTAGCCACTCCTTTCCTAAGTCGAAACTTCCAATCAAATCATCACATTATCAGGGCTCTAAGAGATGGCATTTCACATGAATAGTGTTGGTGTCTTTGAAGTACTGATGGTTAGTAAGCATTGACATACATAGAAACATAAAATAGTACTGTTATTTCAAAGAAAATCACAAATGTACAATCAAGAAGTCATAATTCGACATGCCATTCGCGATATGATTTAGGCACTTAATTGATATTTTTTCAATATTTCCAAGCAACAAAGTGTGGTTCGTCAATTTTCCTATTCCCTCACCTGAAAACAAACCTGCCAAGCTGTTTAAAGTTTTGATCAAATTATTACATAACCAGACGCTAAGAGACTAAAACATCTCACGTGAAATGAAACCAATATTTTAACAGTAAATATGCTGACAAATACAAAACAATCCATACACCGACAGTTTGTAGGCTCTTTATGGAACAAGGCATTTACGTCATTTGTAAAAAAAAAGTAAAAAGCGCCCAAATTCCACAGAAATTAAGGTAACAAGTTCTAAAAAAAGAACAGTTATTTTGAATTCCTTACTCCAAACAGAACTGAAGGAGGGATTCGGGTACAGTTCCAGTCAAATTGTTGTAAGAAACATCCCTACACAGAAAAAAAAAAAAAACGGTTTTAGACTTTCATTTATAACTATTTGTCAAAGATGGCGGGTGAGCATAACAATCAACTTTGGAATATTTCACATGGACGTTGGACCATATAATATCACCATTACTTTATGTGAGAGAATATATTTGATTAACGTTATATTGATAGTGATAGCCTCTTGAAATGAGGATATGTTACATAAAATCACCGCCAAAGCAAGTAATTAACTAAATTAATTACTCGTAGATTTTGATCTGTATTTCCGTTCAAAAGTTACTCACAAAGTGACCACACCCGGTAATTGGGTCGGTAGGTTGCCTGTCAGTCGGTTGTGAGACAAATCCCTTCAAAAAGAACAAATAAAAAAATTCAAATGAATAAGAAAAGAAAAAGGAAAATTTACGGAGGACAAGATTCATTCAAACATGAAACATTCACATTTGTTGAACGGATACACAAAAGATGCAATAAAGAAGTAAACGTTCTGTTAAAAATAAATGAAAATTTAAGAATTACTTTTTCTTTTTAATTCACCCATTTACGGGAATCGATGGAAGTAAAGTACACCTAGGAAACAAAAATGAAAAAAATCGGACAACAAACTTGTTTATAAAAAGTTGAAAACAGAAAATAGTTACAGAAAGTTGTTAGTTTCTTACACCATTGCTGGAAAAAAAAAGTCGAGTGATGATGGAATTGGGCCTGTTAATTTATTATAACTCAAATTCAAAATCTGCAACAAACACCACAAGCAACATATGGATCATGTAAAAAAATGTTCATTTCTGAACCTATTTGAGAGTTGTGCACCAAAAACCACGAGAAATCTGTCTCTATTAGGTTCATGCTAATTTTTTAAAAACCACTGCATGGGTTCCATCCTTAGAATTTATTCAACCACACATTATTTGTCGCTATAAAATTTGCATATTTGTGTTGCGATCTTTAAGACAAAATTAGTCTATTTACAATTTTTACACATACAATCACATTGCAAAACGCAAAAGCTGACAAAAAAAGGATCAAAAGATTCGGAGAAAAATGGCTTTGTGTTAACTCTTACTCAAAAATGGAATGTGACAAGATGTCACATTCTACGCAAAATTAAACATGGATACAACGTCGGGCCATCAACTTTCTATCTTTCTTGAATAAACAATGTATATCGATCTCATGGGCCAAAAATAGAAATTCAATCGTATACCCAAAATATATCGACAATATTCCCCCAAAGAATGTTTTTTCAGGGATTTAATAAGAACCTAGCGACTTCTCTAAATTTGAGGCATCGAAAACAAAATAGAATAAGGGATTGAGAAATGTTTTCTGTAGATATTCACAAATGGAACAGAAGAAATTAAAATGTTGATGAATTCCCTCAAAGATTCCAAACTAATTCTGGTCCTAAATCCAAACCGTTTCATTTTTGTGGGATTTTTAAAAAACCCCAATCATGCTTCTGAGCTCATTCAACTCTACCAAAATTGTACTTCGGGGTCATACAAAAGACAAATTGTACTTTCCGGACGATTTTTTTTTATATTTTAAAAAAAATAAGGCGAAAAAAGCGACACGGTCATTCATGCAACATTTCCCTATGGAATTTTTTTAGAGTGGAAAATAAGATTACACAAAAATGGTTCTCAAAATTTCCCTCTTCTTATTTTCCAAATTATTCAAAAAAAACAAAAGAAGAATTTTAAACATTTTCAAACTTTTTTTGAGAAAGAGCGAAGAACTCACCGGTTCAAAAAGTTTGTCTCCGAGTTTCGGAAGGTCAGGAATTTTTTGGGTCAATTTGTTGTTGCTCAAATCCAGAACAGCCAAATTTTGGAGGTTTTTAAATACGGAAGGAATAGAACCGAACAAATTTAGTGAGGATAAGTTCACATAACTTAAACCAAGAGGCCAGCTGGCGGCATCCGATGGGAGGGAAGAAGGAGAAAGAGGGTTTGCACCGAGGTTTAGAACGGTCAAATTTTGGAAATTTTTTAGGGTTTTAGGAAACGTTCCGGTGAAGAAATTATCTGCAAGATTTAACTGTTCTAAAGATTTTAAATTTTGGAGCTCCAATTCGTTAATTTTACCAGAAAAATTGTTTCCCGGGACGATAATACTTTGCAAATTCGGAAGTTTTGTCAAAATATCCAAACTCCCGGTTAGAATGCCACGTGTCTTCGGGAGAGTGATCCACATCGGATACATATCCTCACCTTCCGACAAACTCGGCGCTGTCAGGTCGATATATTTCAAATAAGTCAAACTCCGCCACGTGTCCGGGATTTTTCCGGAAAAATTATTCCTTGCAAGGGAAAGGAAAGTCAGCGCCGTCAGATTTCCGATGGACGGCGGAAGTGGTCCAAAAACTCTTGCTCGATCCAGTATTAGGATTGTTACGCGTCTTTTTCCGTTAAATACGCCGCAACTTATTCCGTCCCAGCAGCACACGCTGTATCCCTGCTGCCACATCTGCGGAGTAAATCCGGTTTCGTTCATCTCATTTTTAACGGCCTGCATCGCCGCCGCATCTTCCGGAGTCGGCGGACGTTCTCGGCACTGAGCAGCCGCGGCAGCAGCCAATGAGAGGAGCAGAAGACACGTGCAGAAGGTACGAAAAGTATTTGCAGCGAAAGAAGGGTGTACGGACGTGGATTTGGCGGGAAAGGAGTCAAAACGAGCCATGAATATTTACTGCAGTAGGGAAGTCTACAGCTGCTCACGATTCTGCCATTGCCTTACAAAACTTAATATGAAGGTCTGTCCGATCTTTTTATTTTACGGGCTGCCCGACTATGAGGGAAATCAGGACCAGGGCAGGTGTTAACTTGTTAGCCAACTTTTCGGTCTTTCGGAAGACATCGCCCTTACGTATTCGAACGTTTTGTGTTGCGTACTGTTATCACGAATTTCGGATTTTTCGATACGCTATAGGTCCGTACAAAACACTCTCCAAAGTACCGTGCCCAAACAATACTGTACTAGGTTCCACCGTGATGAAAACGAGACCGTCGGGGACTCGGGAGCGGCTCAAATATTGTACTTTTGTATTTTAGGGCGGACGCGTTTCAGTAATTGTACGGATACGTTTACTGGAGGACGTGCCTTTCCATTAGGTCGCGTCAGTAAACCACTTTTTATTTGCGTGGCTCATTCTGGTTGATAACACGTAGGTTAATATTCGATGCTTAAAAATCTTGAAAGAATCTTCGAATGCAAAGTCTGAACGCAATATCTGTACCGGCGGAGGTAATATCTGTACCAGCGGAGGTAATTAATGACTCGTACAGAGGGCATTGTAACGTAAAACCGTGAATCGTAATTAGCGTTAATAAGTTTTTCGCCACTGAAAACATATTTTCTCCGTACACATTTGTCCAATTTTCATTTTAAGACCGCCATTCGTAAGCTGAGAATCTTACTTTTCAATCGCAACCGTCAGATCCACAATCCGACATGTGTGTACGGAGAAAAATGTTTTAAGAGACGAAAAAAACATTGACGCTAATTACGAATCACGGTTGTTACTATCCAAAATTTCAAACCGGAACGACAAAAAGACGGCGGCAAACTTTGATGGTGGGAGCGTGACCGGATAATTTTTGGCGGATTCGCATCCACCTTGGCGGAAGGCACATGGCCCACGCCACGTGTACGCACATACGCGCGAGCTCATTATGATTTATTTCCTTTTCCACGCGGCCCATTTTTACACGTTCAGTGTGTGCAAAGTGTCCTCACTGTGGACGGTCGCCACAGACTGTAGGGTTGGTGACGTGGCGTCTTGGATAAAAAATGTTATGCATCCAACGGTCAGCTTTTACGTGTACAACCTTGGAGATTCTTCCTTAAAGATGTTTTCCTTGGAAAAAAAATGGTACAAACTTGTACGAAACGGTAAGCACCTCAGTAAACTACCCCACTTTTCCGCTCTTAGTCCAGTAGTCCACCCTTAAGGTAACCTTCCTTCAGGCGTTCCCAGTAATCGTACGAACACGTTTACTGGCAGTAATATTCGTAACACCCTTCCATCAGGTAGTGCCAGTGAATGAGGTGTTAGATTGCGATTGGTACCACGTAGGATCTTGTTGAGCATCATCATTTCCAAAAGGACAAAATCGTAGCTGCATATGTGTACGCGCAGACGCCGATTAAAATATCTAGTAGCGTCACGCTAATGTACAATCTGAACGTTCTTAGGGTTGTTGTCGTAACAACGGCCACGAAAACCGTTGCAAAATTAAAGTTTGTACAAATGTCCAAGAATGTACCATTTGTACGTGAATGTATTATCGCTGTATCGCACATTTATGAAGGTGGCGTGATGTCCTACAACCAAGTTTTTTTTGTCGTCGAACAGGGTGGCTTTGATGTCAGAAGGTACAAGCCATTTGCCACATATAACTTTATAACTTCACCTCCATCGTGGATCGACGCTGACTTTACAAGTGGATCAATACACGCGTCCATTAAGCGCTAAGTGGCCTCCTGAGGACAGTCTGAGGAGACACAGTCTGAGGAGACTAGCCAGGTACTTGAAACAAGGGACGTTTGCGTCGAAAATTGAAAATCGGACGGTGGTAACTTGGGGACGTTTGCGTCGAAAATTGAAAATCGGACGGTGGTAATTTTCGCCAAGAAGTCTAGAGAATCTCAACTACTTTTTAGTAAACATCTTTTGTTGAAAAAAAAAAAACCGTACGGCTTAGTACGGCAAGGTACTTTCTCCAGTTAACAACACCACTTTTTGCCTGATGGAAGGTTACCCTAAGGGTAACATTCTATTACGCGGTCCCAGTAAATGTATGGACAAGTCTACTGACAACGTTTACTGAAAGTCCGCTCCATTTTGTCTCCATTTTGTTGGGCCAGTAACAAACCTTCCTCAATTATGATTGGCGCCACATAGGTTAGAGTCTAGATTCTGAAAATCTTAAAAAAATCTACAAAGGGAAAGTCATAACGAAATATTTGAACGACCGGAGGTAGTTAATAATTCGTACGTAAAGTTTGCGGCCAAATTTTGATTTTGAGAATGGAAATCAAATTTTCGAAACGGAATGGCAAAAAAACGTGGTGAAACTTTGAAGGTCGTGGCAAACTTTGAATGTCGGTGGATGTCAGACGGAGCGTTTGAGGATATCTTCGGCTGACCTGCATCCAGCGTGGCAAGAGGCCCATGGCATGTACGACGTGTAGGCCTGTGATTGCTTGTTCAAAGTAGATATTTTTGTGTTTTTTCACGTGTACCAATGGTAATCATCCAGTGGGACACAACTCTCCTCGCGAGGAGAGTTGCGTCCCACTGGATGATGTACGCGATTGCCTCGCGGATCTCAAAAAGTGAAATATCCAACGGTCAGGAATTACGCCTACATCATTGGATTCCCGACAACTTTCCAGTAACGATGTTCCTTCTGACAAAAAAATGTTTATGGTACGAATATGTACGGCGCTGTACGAAAAGATACGGCGTCTGGTAACGAGCCCCACTTTTCGTCTAATGGGATGTTACCCTAAGGGTACGTCCCCATGCATTGAAGTATCGACTTTGATCTGTCATTTTCACCGAAACCACAGTTCCGTACGAGAAAAACTTTAGCCATACAAAAAAATCAATTCTTTAAAAGTACAGCAAACCTCAAGTCGATACTTTGAATGTACTTCATGTTTGTCGCCATGTGAACGCATTTTAGAGTTTTCCTTTTTTCGACCCCAGGGCAAGAGAATCCAGCCCGTCAAAAAACTTCATCAAAAATCACCTCGCGACCTGATTTCAGGGAAAGTACCGCCCAAACAACGAATGAAAAATGACCCACGCACGCGCCACACGAGTGGGAAAATTTTAGGACGAGGGAGAGTTGTTGTCGTAACAACGGCCACGAAAACATTTGCAAAATTAAAGTTTGTACAAATGTCTAAGAATGTACCATTTGTACGTGAATGTATTATCGCTGTATCGCACATTTATGAAGGTGGCGTGATGTCCTACAACCAAGTTTTTTTTGTCGTCGAACAGGGTGGCTTTGATGTCAGAAGGTACAAGCCATTTGCCACATGTAACTTTATAACTTCACGTCTGTCGTGGATCGACGCTGACTTTACAAGTGGACCAATACACGCGTCCAGTAAGCGCTAATTGTCCTCCTGAGGACAGTCGGAGGAGACTAGCCAGGTACTAGAAACAAGGGACGTTTGCGTCGAAAATTGAAAATCGGACGGTGGTAATTTTCGCCAAGAAGTCTTGAGAATCTCAACGACTTTTTAGTAAACATCTTTTGTTAAAAAAAAAAAAACGTACGGCTTAGTACGGCCAGGTACTTTCTCCAGTAAACAACCCCACTTTTTGCCTGATGGAAGTCCACCCGTAGTGATTAAACTTTCATTGGCACAAAAATTACAGGTTGCCGGCGGCAGCAACTTTGTGTGCTGTGGTTGATGATGAAACGAATCGGCGATTTTACATGTCCGTTTTTCTAATTCTGAACAAAAAAGGCCAATTGTATTGTACGAATTTGTTTGTCGTATCGTAGAAGAGACTTACACTGCCGTTGACATAGCAGATTCCTCACCGTCGATATATGTTTCCAGTTTTGCAATACTCGGCTTGTTTTCAGTTCATAGAGGAGGATGTTACGGTATTAGAGTCAACACTAATAAAATCAGCTACATTAATTATGTTTGCGACGTGGCTTGTTTTTAATCACAACTATGTAGTGTGATTAACATTAATGAATGATCTTGAGTCAGAAAAACACTCTCTCGAATTAGAGATTAACTTTAATACCGATGGGCGATCTAGTATAGCGCCAAACTTAGGGTGTTGTCACTTAAAAATGTGGAACAAGTGAGAAGTCCAAAGTGTCAATTTATCAATTATTGTCATTAAAAAACAAATTGTGACTACTGAACATGTCAATTGACACACTCAAAAGGCAATCACAATTGTACCAAAAAAAAAAAAAAACAACCATAATAATTCCAAAACAAAAGAAAAAGATTTCACGGCACCAAATCTCTTACAAATGTCGACGCCACTGACAATAAGTCAAACTACACTCTCCTCCTATTCCTGACCAAAAGTCCTAAAAAAATACGTCATCCTACTGTTCCTTCTACAAAAACACTCTCTTCGTTTTCGTCTCTTTATAGCCCAGGTTTGCCTTTGAACGATCCGTTTAGCCTTTAAAACTGTACAAAAAAACACTGAATACCCTAAAATTGAATCGAAAAATCTCATCTGACTACAACAATCTGTGACTAAAACTAATGTATCCCGATGTAACATCCTGTTTGTTAACATACTAAAGTAAAAAGAACCTCTACCACTTTTTTTCATCGATTTGATTCTGTTAAATGAACGCCTTTGGATTCTGTCTATCGGAAAATGGTGGAAACATAACATATTATTCACATCTTAAATAACTCAAAAGAATGTGTTGAATGGTCGGCTTGCAGTTAATTTGCAGTACCTCTCTCTCTCTCTCTCTCTCCTCTCGCTCTAATTTTTCACCGACTAACCTTCTTCAAATCTGACCGTTTTTTTCAAACTTGTATTCCTCTTCACGGTTCAAAAAAAAAAGGGCAGTACCTTGGTAACTTAAAATGCTTTCTGTCGAAAAATACGATTAACATACACCGACAGCATTCGTTAACATCACCATCCCTACCACCATCCCCTTAATCGTAAAACAATCGGCAACTATCGTTCCTCCTCCTCCGCAAAAAACCCACGGATAAGCGATCAAAACCCACAATGTCACCAATAAATTGGAGACTCTGGTTTCCATGGTTTCAAATCCTGTATCGGTCCAGCTGTCCAGTTAAGCACATGAGTGCCAGGTGGCAATCTTGCAGAGGCCGGATGAGGAAGTTTTCGAGCCAATCCGTTTAAAACTTGATGAAAAGCGTCTCCCGGTTGAGGTGGTTGAGGAAAAAGCATCGCTTGTTTTACCGCGGGATTGGACAAACGTCTTTGCATCGCTAAAATTCGACGAGGACCAATCGAAGCGAGAATAGAATCTAATTGGGGAACATCTTTTTCGGGTACAAATACCGCTATATCTTTCCAAGGAATTGCGTCGGAGAAGGGAAGTACGATATCGTCGGCGATAATTACAGGAATACAGCCGAAAACTACGGATTCTACAATTCGAGGAGACCAAGGAGCCCATCCGAGAGGACATAGACAGAAAATGGACCGTTGCATATCTTCGTAATATGAGGAAGGATGTTCCTCGGAAATGTCGAAAAGAGGATTGTCTTTGAAATTTTCCCACACGGATGCACGAGCACCTCTGGAGTTTAGAAGACAGAAGCGTTGAAAGAAAAGATGTAGAAAAAAAAATGGAAGGGAAGTTAGGAAAACCATAAAAAGTGACACTTTTGACAGGAGTTAAAATTCTGGATTTGGGGCTTGTTAGAAGGGTTAGACTGTGCTTATTTCACGGTTAAGTGTGAATACTAGGGGGGGGGGGAGTGGGGGAGAGGGAGATGGAGATAGAGAGGAAAAAGTAACTGGAAAGTGTAAGGAAACAGAAAGGAGAGAACAAGGGAGAAATTGGTGGGACGAGGGAGAAGAAAAGCCACCAAAAACAGAAAGGAACACAGCTAATACTGCTGATGACCTCGAAATTAAACAAAGACCGAAATAATTAAAGGAAGTCTGGAACTCCAAACCAAATAAATTCATCTTGGGAACCAAAAAAGAAAACCATTCAAATTTTTTACTTTCCCTCTCATTTTTCATTCACTTATTTTATTTCATTGTTTTCTTTGTTCACGCTTAGTATTTTACCTTTTTTCCATTCCCTTATTGCATTTCAACTTTTTTCTTTTCCCCTTGACTTATCTTACATGACGCTTATGTTTCAGTTTTTTTCATTCACTTATTTGATGGCCCCCGTTTTCCTTGTATCCACTAATTTCACATCACTTGTTTGTTTGTTTTTTATTCGCATTGACTTCATTTTCTCACCGAGCGTAATATCCTCCTTCTGGATCGTTATTTACGTCGTAAAAAAGACCTCGAAAGTAAACAAAAGTGCCTCTCGGAGTATTTGGATCGATAAGTCGAGTTTGCATTTTTTGTGGAGGAGCATAAGGAGGTACCACAATAGAACCTTCATTTAAACAAATATGATGCCTTTGACCAAAAGTTTGGACTAGAGTTGACCGCATTAACAAAGGCATGATCCCACGTTCAATTGCTTTCTCCTCCTGAAAAACCCATGACATGAAAGAGAAACAAAAACATATTGTTTCGGCAATTTTACGTTTTCTAACGAATTTCATAGACGTTGGCTTTATGAATACAGGATTTGGAGACTACTGGAAAGACGAAGGTCCACTATGGTCTATAATTTTCAAAAATTGCTTATTTTATATCGAAACTAATATTTTTTCACCGTTGCAAATAAAACAAACGCTTAATATCAAATCTGTCAGTTTGAGTTTGTTCTTTATGGCTGTTTTTGTCAATTCTGAGTATAACCAATATTACTGTTCTTGTTTCCCGGTCATAAAGTCCATATTATTATACTCTTTGACAATAGAAAAACAACCAGAGTTTCCAAATAAAATAAAACAATCGAAAACAGAAAATTCTTGAAAAACCCCCTAACCTGCGAAAGATGAAAAAACAAAACCTAAAACGACACATGGGTAACAAAACGCAAGCAACCAACGATCGTAAAATCGTTGAAAAAAAAGAAAAAGCAAAAATACCTGATAATGAAAACATGCTCCAAAATCATGAGGTACAATAAAAAAATGGTCGGCCCCTTCCGTCCGATTCCAATAGGGCCACAGTCGAGAAATGTACATTATGGCACTTCTCATCATTCTCGGGGAACGAAACGGTAACGGTAATCCATGTGGCGTCAAATCGCAGGTCGTATAAACGGGCGCATAGAACCAGTCAGCTTCTTCAGGATTTAAGGTTCGGACTCCACTGCTTAAAATATTCGCGTGAAAAAAAATTTCAGTCGCAAACATGTGAGTGAGACAACGAGGTTCTTTTCGGATAAACTTTCGGTTAAATTTTGGAGGCATATCGTAAACATAAATTTTTATTCGCCCGACTGGATCGGCAGAGAGGACACTCGTCTCCGTTGCTGGAAAATTTAAAGGGTGAAAAGAAGTACACACGTGTATTTTGTTTTAGGGTAGAAAAGAAGATTGAGGAGGAGGAGTTTGATTTCATGGTTACAAATGGGTAAACACATGATTCCATTGGGTTACAAAGGGTGGGGACAGAGGTAAGATGGGAATGATTAGGGCAAACGGCTAAATGCGGTTAAATTAGGGTTAAACGTTGATTCCAAAAGGTTTTAATTAGGATAACCATGCATTCAAGTAGGGTTTAAAAAGGGTTACAATTTGGCAACACATTGGGAGTGGGTGAAAAAAGGCATTTGATTAGGTGAAACTGGGGCTGAAAATAATGGGTCCGGCAATCCGTTTTCGACAAAGAGATCCGGACGTCGGGTGGATAAAAAACAAAATCAAAGCGTCGAAAAAGAAAAAAATAAAGAAAGTGAGGAAAATAAAAAGTCTCAAACCCTCAACATAAACAAAAGCAACAAAGGGAAGAAGAGGAAGAAGGAAGAGAAGATCGTCGAGGCTCAATGAGTTCGGAAGGACGGAAGGAATGGAGTCACGGCCTGTACGGGATGTGGACGAAGCCAAACGCGATTGCAGAGGCGGAAGAAAAAGACAAAGCATCACGGCGGCGACCACGCCCGGATCTACGCTAAACCATGATGCCACGTGGCGCCATCTGGGGGTGAAATGAGGCGGGGAATCTGCGACACGTGGCGGCACCACGTGGAAGTTCATTTTTGGATTAAATGGCGTAACGAAGGGAGAGAAGAAGAGAGGAAGAGGAGGACGAGGAAGGGAGATTGGGGAGAGAGAGAGGGAGGGAGGGAGAGGGAGGGAGAGGGAGGGAGAGGAAGAGTCGGAGGGCGAAAAGGCAATGGGTCGGAAAGAGAAGGACGTGACAATACATGACGTCATATTGTGACGTTCATTGGCGTCATGAAATGTCACGTCAGTCCGTTAACTGGGGAATGGGCGCTTCGGGCGTGTGACATGTGACATGCGTCATGCTGACGTCTGCACAATTTGGGAGAGTTTATCGCGGCGTGATTGGGGGATGTCAGCGGACGAGATTTTCCTAGAATATACTTTCCGTACTGGATTCTGTACGAAAATGTACTGTAACGCACGATTATACTTTCAAAAATCTTTTTCCTCCGTCACACGGTCGGGTATAGATCGACGGTCGAGATAAAACGTTACATATCTTACGTTCTTATTATTGGCAGTCTTTGAAAGTTGGAATGGAAATTGGACAGTGTGCACGAGGAAAAGTTAAGTGTCGAAAAAAATAAAATATTAACGACGAATAAGAGATATGCAGTGTACGGTACACCGTGTATCGCTATTACTGTAGCGTTAATAACTTTTTTGCCACATAAAATATCTTTTCTCCGTACACACCTGTCCGATTTTCAATTTGAGACCGCCAATCGGAAGCTGAGAACCTTACCTTTCAATCGCAACCGTTAGATCTACAATCCGACAAGTGTGTACGGAGAAAAGATGTTTTAAGAAGACGAAAAAAACATTAACACTTCAGTAATAGCGATTCACGGTGTACTGAACTATTCTCCTTCTTCATGGATCTTCACAGTTCATGTCTTTGAATCTTTCATTCACACGTTAGGGTTTCAGCTATCATCTTTCCTTATTTTAGGGTTCCTTTTTACATCTCTTTATCTCTCTCTCTCTCTTTCTCGCTTGTCTTTCTCTCCCTCTCTTTTCTCCCTCTCTTTTCTACCTCTCTTTTCTACCTTTCTTTTCTCCCTCTCTTTTCTCCCTCTCTTTTCTCCCTCTCTCTATCTCTTTATATTATTTCGGCTATGCTTGTTCTTTGTCCTCTCGTGTGCCATAGAGGTGCCCTAAGATTATCACAAGTCGGAAAAAGTACAATCTCCACGCTTCCCTGTACGGAAATTAAATTTAATACCAGTCTCTCCTATTTTCCTTCTCTCTCTTTTTCATCATCGTTCTCTAGGAAATTTAATGGAAGCTCTCTCTCTCCCTCCATCTCTTGTCGTATCTGCCTTAACGTCTTTCCTCATGCACATGACATGATTTTGTCCTATTCCAAAAGATACCTAAAATTGAATCCTCTGACTTCAGGTGGATTCAACAGTGTGAGAAAAAAAAACAAAATGGCCTCCAAGTTATTCAGTTTTGGAGAATTTCAGGATAGCAAAACCGTTCCAGATTCGCCTTCCAATCAAGTGGTGACACGTGGCAAGCTGAAAAGCGTACAAGATTTGGCCACGTGGCTGGAGGCGAGATTGCCAGGTGGCAGAGCACAGCTGGAGACTTGGGGGAGAACAGCTGGCAGTAAACCATTGGCCAACCTTTGGAGGGAGATCGTAGACGGTGAAATTTCATTGGACGATACGGATCCTCCAAAACGGACGGTCCATGTGGCTTCCGTTAAAATAAAAAACTCTGTTGGAAAAGTGTTGATTGAGTCGCACCAGGAAATGGAAAATGGGAAGTTCCGGAATCGAAACCGGTATTTAAGCGAGAAAATGAAGGAAGGGGAAAATGTGAGCGACGCCTGTTTTCGGGGAATTATGGAGGAATTGGGAGATGTGGTTGGGGAAAAAGAAAAAGTCAACGTTATTTTTGGTTCTTATAAGAGAGAGGATATGGAAAGGGAGTCGTACTCGTATCCTGGTCTATTGACAAGATACATTGTTCATTCCATGTGTGCGAAAATCGACGATTTACCCGAAAATGACTTCTCGACTTTAGAAAACGAGTGTAAATTTCTTGAAGATTTGAACGATTTTGGGAGTTTGAAAGGTTGTGAATGTTCTAGAAAAGGCAAAGAATTTCAATTAGGATCGGATGGGTTAAATGGCAACACTAATTTGTGTATATGTAGAGGAAAAACAGAAATGGAAAGAGTGGTAGGTGTTAAAAGACATTTTTGGGTTTGGAGGGAAGAGTGATTTTCGTTTTTGTTTTTGTGTTTTTTTCTTTTTTCCCCTTTTGTTATTTGTTGAGGTTTATGCAGGTATGTATTAGCCGTCCCATAATTAGTCTGGGAAAGTTTTGAGAGAGGATATTATTTCCTTTATTATTAATCTTTTGATTATTATCTGAGTATTGTAAATAGCGATATCCACTTTGAAATGATGTTTTTAACTTGACCTAATACAGATTTAAATATTCGATTTGGTTTTCTGAAAGACATGTTGACTTTTGTCCATTTTATGTATTAAAGTTGTGAAATTGGCAAGAGTTATAATGTTTTGTCAAATAAGGTTTTGGTATTAGATACATATACCATACAATACGTTGAGGAAAGGGGAAGGTTAGGTAGAGGAGAGTG
This sequence comes from Zygnema cylindricum, assembly GCA_037447655.1. NCBI lineage: Eukaryota > Viridiplantae > Streptophyta > Zygnematophyceae > Zygnematales > Zygnemataceae > Zygnema > Zygnema cylindricum. The sequence goes on along the minus strand of JBBHKE010000157.1, from coordinate 24,089 downwards.
AAGGAAGGGAGTGGGAGAGAGAGGAAGGGGAGAGAAAGGAGAAGGAGAGGGAAAGTGAGAGGTAATGAAAGGAGAGGGAGAGGGAAAGGAAAGGGAGGGAGGGAGAGGAAGAAGAGGTAAAGAAGGCCAAGGGCAATTGGCGAGGGCGAGGGGAGCAGGGTGTAGGGAAAGGAGAGACAGAGGGGATTATATATATAAGCAAAGCGCAAAAAAAAAAAAAAGGAAAAAAAAAAAAGTCATTACCATTTTATTACAGCAGCAATAACATTCAGAAAACGAAAAAAAAAATAAAAAATCAAACATCATAAAAAATCAATGACATTAAAAACAATAAAAAAATGTAAAAGAAAAAAAGGTTTTACAAATGAAAAATAAGACACTTTTATTAAAAAATAAACATTGTTTTGCGGTACAAATACAACGCCAAGATTATATATCGTAAAAATGCATTCTGAACAATGAAGGAATTCTTAAAAATTGAACCTATTTTTAAAAAAAATATATGACTCTATTTAAAAATCTAGAAACGCAATGAAGATATAAACCTAAAAAGATATTCTAAAAGCATTTTTTTCATAGAAAAAAAAGTTTTTTCATCGAAAAAAAAAAGTGAAGTTTCTAAAAAGTTCAATTGACACAAAAAAATGTGTCATTAAAAAGCTTAAAACCTATTCGTTTCGCAAAAAAATAAGCTTAAAAAGTCGAAATAAAATCTTTTTTGAGCTTACAATTTTTTGCAATTCGAATTTAAAATGAGATATTTTTCGACACATTTTCTTTTTTCCTTTCCATTTTCTTCTCAATAAAATCACCAAAAGTCGATTCCGTGTGGACATTATTTCGTAAAAAAACCGTAAAATAAAATGTTGTAACTCGCAGCGTAAAAATTGAATTCCATTTACAATTATACGAAAGTTTGTTTTTTTTTTTTCTTTTTTTTTTTTTTTTTCTTTTCGAATCTCCAAGGTAAATTTCTCCTCCGATCGATTAATCGCTTTTCGATACGTAAACAAAAAAAACTTTCGATTTCAAACAATATCCCTTTAAAAAATAAAATCTCACATCCAAATTTCTCGACTTATTCTCGATGTAAACTTTTCAATTCGACTCAATTTTATGGTTTCCAAAATTCTCGAAAAAAAGTTGTCGACTGATAAAAAAAAATCGAACAATGAAAAAATCTCGACCAATCAAAAATTTCCGCGAAATTTTACCGTTGAAGTTTTTAAACCAAAATCTTGCCCAAATCCTCGACAAAGTACCTCGCGATTCACACATCTCCAAATTCTCCATCTTCTTCCTTCCTCCCTCCTCTCCCTCTCTACATCCACGCCTTCCTCCCTCCCTCTCTCCTCTCTCCTCCCTCCATCCCAAAATGATAGACTCCATCCGTCTCCTCCTTTTTCTCCTCGCCCTCTCCTCTTCCTCTCCCTCTCCTTCTTCCTCTCCATCTCCATTTCTCTCTCCCTCTCCCTCTCCCTCACCCAATCTATTCACCACCACACCCAACCTCTCCCTCTCCCTCTCTCTCTCCCAATCTATCCACGACAACACCCAACCTCTCCCTCTCCCTCTACCTCCCCCTCTCCCTCTCCCTCTCTACCCGTAACAATAGGGCACCCTGAGCCCCTGGTAGTTGAGACAGGAGGAGAGACAGAGGATCTTCCCCGGTGACCAGCTCGAGCCTGTGCCGACGCAAAGCTCCACGGAGGAGCCGAAGCACTGGGACCAGGTCTTGCCGGACCTGGGGGAGGGAGAGGGAGAGGGAGAGGGAGAGGAGAGGGAGAGGTTAGATGTTTTTGTGGATAGATTGGGAGAGGAAGAGGAAGAGGCAAGGGAGAGGGAGAGGAGATAGATACACACACACACACACACACACATATATATATATAGCATAGCTAGTGTGCGGTTAGAGTTCGATCCCCGGCTCAAAAGAGTTCCCAAAGCTTTGAAGCCCGTGCGATACGTTCAATGTCGCTGATTCTCACAGCAAGGAGAAGGAGGGAGCGAGGGAGGGGGAGATGTTGGATTAGCACGTGGATGTCGGTTCAATACGGGGTAGAATATGGTAATTCCATACTCGAAGCCGCCCGAAATAAATGGGTATGGACCAGCCAGGCTCAGCATCGAGCTGGTGGCACAAGCTGGTGGCACAGTGGTTAGTGCATTCGCAGCTTAAGTGAAAGGTCCCAGGTTCGAGACCTCGGCCGGCTCAATTTTCCCCAGCGTGGGCGATCAAGAGCGAGAGATTCAGACCAGGAGGGAGGGAGGGAAGCGGGAGGGAAAGCGCGAGGGGGGACGGAGAGAGGGTGGGGTGAGGGAGAGAGGGAGAGGGAGGGAGAAGGAAGGTTTTTCCCTTACCTGGTTCCGCAGAAGTCTCCAATGACGGATGAACAGAAACCCTGATCAAGAATGAACGGAATGGATCTGGAAGGGGGAGAGGGACAGGAAGGCTTTGCCGGAAGGGAGGAAAGGAGGGAGGTTGGATGGAGATGAATGGACAAAGAGAGAGGAAAGGAGAGAGAAAAGGAGAGGGGAAGAGAAGAAAGAGGGAAGGAAGTAAGAAAGACAGAGGAGAGGAAAGAGAGGGGACGGATTGACAGACACGAGAGAGAGAGAGAGAGAGAGAGAGCCAATATGGAAAGAATATAATCCAGAAAAAAAAGAAAAAAAATGTACACAAAAAAAACAGACAACAAAAAACATAAAACCTAAAAAATTAAAAAACACAAACGGAGAGATTTTTATTCGATCTTATATTTTTTCAAAAAGAAACATTCTCTCCCTTCCTATTTTTTTTTTACCTGCTGCCCGAGAAACAAATTCCCGCAATTGATTCCTCGATTCATTTCGTAAAAGTCAAAAAGTGAAATTTGCTTATTCCTCTCCATGATGACATCACAGCTCTTATTTGCCACGTCAGCTTCTCCCACCCTATCCGCCAAAATGCACATTTGGTCCTTATTCGGAACCCCAGATTTGATGCAAATCTGAGAGAAATAAAGAAAAGGAAAGTTAATATGGGCAAAAAGAAGGAGAGGGAGAGGGCGAGGGAAAGAGGGCAAGGGAAAGAGGGAGAGGGTGGGGGGGAGATGGAGTGGAAATGGAAGGAAAGCCCGGAAGGAGAGGAAAGATGGATCTGAATGGATCGAGGGGGAAGTACGGTGAAGGGAATGAAGAAAGGAATCAAAACCGTTAAAAATGAAAACAAAAAAAAAAAAAAAAAATGGATCGCCTTCCGAAGCTGAAACGGAAATAAAAAATAAAAAATGATACTAGAAACAGAAAATTTATTGGGGGGGAGAGAAAAATATGAGAAAAATATGAAAAAAAGAAAAAAAGAGAAAAAAAAAAAATAACTAACTCTTACCGGTTGTATTCCATACAGTACACTGCAATTGTACGGCGTGACATTTGTCACGTTTAGGACATCTCCCACAACTAGAGGAGAACAGACGTTCTGCAAGTTAAAATTGAAAAAAAAAAATTAATAGATAAATTAGAAAGGTATGTTTATGAAATAAATAAAAAAAAAAAAGTAAAAAAATCTCTGTAATTTCAGACGCAAAATAAATAAATAATAAATAAGAACACCGCATCAACATTAGTGCATGTTAAAAAAAAAAACAATAAACAGAAAAAACGCATACAAAAAAAAACCAAAAACAAATACAAGGATGTAGAGAAAAAAACAAAAAAAAACAAAAATATGCACAAAGATGAGGGAAAAAAAACTTACCCTTCCCGTTCTCGGATTCATAGAAATTAAATTATTGACGGTTAAACCGAAAGCCGTAGAAATCAAATAACAATCGTCGTTTTCTTGAACCGTATAGTTTTGCGATTTTTGAGATGTCGATTGGGCTGTAAAAAATAAATAAATAAATAAATAAAAATAAATAAAAATAAAAAATAAAATAAAACAAAACAAAAAAACGAGTCTAAAATTGTCATTTTTTTTTATTAAAATCGATCAGATTAATGTTTGAGGTCCATAAAAAAAAAAAAAAAAAAAAAAAAAAAAAAAAAAAAAGACCAAGATGTTAATTCTTCAAGTAGAAAAAAAAAATCAATCGAATTTATTTCCACCGAGGCCCAAAAAACTTAAAATGCTTGACCGTAAATTGTTGAACTTTATTTACAACCGAGAAATTAGAAAAATATATGTATATACTTTTATCATGTATAAAAACATTAATATCACATTTTATATTATTAGAAGAATAAATATAAATATGAATATATAGAGAGAGAGTGGGGGGGAGAGAGAGAGAGAGAGAGAGAGAGAGAGAGAGACGGGAATAGAAATGGAAACACAAATCAACAAGATAGGAATAAAATAAAAATGGAAAAAGAAACGAAAATGTAAATCCTATTTAAAAACTGAAAAAAATACATAAAAAAAATTCCATTTCAAATAAAACCCCAAAAAAACTCAAAAAATCCAAAAAAAAATGGGTTTTGTCCTGTGGTGAGACTCACGCGGGACGCAAATCGGACGGCCAACGGAACTGAAAGCTGACACATATCCGTAAAAACAGACGCAGTGATAGTCTCCGTTTCCGTTATTCACACAAGTTCCGGCGGAGCAAGGGTTGGAGGGAGAGGAACCGCAGATATCCACTGGGAAAGTTAAAAAGGGGGAAGGGAGAGGGAGAGGGAGAGAGGGGAAAAGGGGGGAGGAGGGAGAGAAGGAGGGGGGGGAAGGGGAAGGAAAGGAAAAAGGGAAATGTGTAAGAAGGATAGGGAGGAGAATTTTTCATTCAGGAGGGAGGGGGAGGGGGAGAAGGTGGGGGGGGGGGGAGGGAGAGGAGGAGAGAGAGGGAGAGGGAGAGGCAGACAGACAGAGAGAAAGAGAAAGAAAGACAGAGAAAGAGGGGGGAGAGAGAGAAAGAAGGGGAGGGAGAGAGAGGAAGAGGGGGGGGGAGAGAGAAAGAGAAAGAGAGTGAAAGACAAACGGGGAAAGAGTGAGAGGAAGAGAGAGAGAGACAGGATAGGAGAGATATATATATAGAGAGAGAGAGAGAGAGAGAGAGAGAGAGAGAGAGAGAGAGAGAGAGAGAGAGAGAGAGAGAGAGAGATACCAATAGCACAAGTTTCGGTTCCATCCGTATTAGTGGCCACCGCATACTTGGGGGGGCAGCTGCACTCATAGGAGGGGAGGGAGGGAGAGGAGGAACGGGAGGAGGGGGTGGAGGGAGAGGAGGATAGAGTGCAGTTTCCGGCTCCACAGGGGTTTAGAGCTCCGCAGGGATTTCCACTTGGATCTGAAAAATCATAAAAGTAATTAATTAAAAAACTAATAAATAAATATAATAAAATAAATAAGCTTAATTAATAAAAGAATGAATAAGTAAATGAGTAAATTAAAGATCTGAAAAATAATAAAAGTAATTGATTAAAAAAGTAATAAATAAATAAAATAAATAAATGAACAAGTAAATGAGTAAATTAATGAAAAAAATATATATACGTAACTGAAGGACGATTAGGAAAAAAAGGATGGACAGAAAATCATAAGTAATAAGCTAATAATAGAAAAAAAAAGAGAAAAGTGGAAATAAATAAATAAACAAGATTCGGAATACGGACAAGAGTTGGAAAAGATTTGAAAATGGTTGGAGACGATACCAAAATAAATAAATATATATATATATATATATATGTGTGTGTGTGTGTGTGTGTGTGTATATATATATATATATATGTATATGTATGCATATATATATATATATATATATATATATATATATATATATATATATATATATATATATATATATATATATATGTATATATATGTATATATATGTGTGTGTGTGTATATATATACATACATATATACATACGAATATAAAAAGCTTTTATCAAATAATAAAAATAAAAAAACTCATAACGCAAATGACATCAAGCTCTTCTAAAAAACCCCAAAGAAACCCTAAAAATACCTGAAAAAACCCTAAAACAACGTCAATACCCTAAAAATAAAGCTCTTCTAAAAAACCCCAAAGAAACCGTAAAAATACCTGAAAAAACCCTAAAACAACGTCAATACCCTAAAAATAAATCTTGAAAACAAATAAAAAAACATTTAAACTGACTGCAACCCTAAAAAAGACTCCTGTAAACCCTAAAATCCCAAAAATCCCAAACCCTGACACTAAAAAAAACTAAAAACCCTAAACCCCTACCCTTAAAGCCCCTGTCAAACCCCTCGCAAAACTTTTAAGAACCTTCAAAAACCCTCAAAGACCCCCACAAAACCTCAAAAACCCTCACAAATACCTCCTAAAACCCTTAAAAACCATAAAAAACCCTAATAAAACCTTTGAAAGAGAGAGAGAGAGAGAGAGAGAGAGAGAGAGAGTACTGACCCGCCAGCACGGGGTACATGGAGGGGAGTGACCCCATTCCGCACACCCCCTGGAGGATCCGTCCGTACCCTCCCGACCCCCACTCCGGTCCAAAAGAGTTCCGTACAATCCAGTACGCTTCTCCGTTTTCCGTACCGTACCCGACCACGGTCAGCACGTGCGTCAGCATGGCCCCTAACAGACAGTCTCCCCGGGAATCTCGGAAAATTTGCCACTGCCACGTGTCACACGTACGGAGATGAGGTGTCAGAAAGTAGATGAAAACATACAAATGTCAAAAACATATTCGCAATCAGTTGGAAAAAAAAAAAAAAACAAAAAAAAAACATTTTTAGAAATTTTTAGGGTTTTGTGGTATTGTAGGAACGCTTACAGATGTCCATAGAGTCAGTTCTTCCGTCAAAGTGATGTACGAAATGACAGGCTGTCGGCTGACGGCGGCTTTCAGAGCTGCCACGTCATACGCAGGAACTTCTTCGTAGCGTCTCACACGTGCGACGCCCGGAATATTCTGCAAACGAAACAACGGACGGCTGAGATCAGATCGGCAGCCATACTTGGAATCGGGCGAATCGGCGGCGGTCGGCGGACCAAATCTCGCAGGCAGCTTCATTTTGAAGGCCGCCGGCGCGCGCCTTGGGTATCGGTGGCCGATCGGGTTGCCACGTCAGATCGAGGTTTCGGGAGACTTGTGGATAGGACAAAAGAAACGATTCAAAAATATAGAATATCGTACGATCATTCCAAACCTAATAGTACAGTGAAGTACAGTGATGTACTTTACAGTACACCTCTTCGAATATACGACAGGCGCAGCGTAACAGTTAAACAGTCTGTAAAAATCGGGTAAAATGTATCGCGGCGTCCATCATAGAGAGGCGTTACGAGGGGAAAGTACACGTGTCATGCGGAGGACGTGTCATTACCAGACACGCCATTGCATCATTGCATGGCGTGTTCACTACAAGCCACGTCATTCGATCATTTTACGACGACGTTAAAAGTGTGATATTTATGTCTTACGTTGTCGGGACGCTAAAAGTTAGGCGTCGTGCCACTAACGTTAAGCGATTTATGTTACGATGGAAAGAAATGTCATTCGCGACAAATATTTATTACACCGTCAACTTGCGTTCCAGAGCTTCTCGGGATAACAAGAGGCATAAAATCTAAATGATTTGACGGTTTGTCGCTTCATTGAAGACAAACCTGCAAGCGGATACTCCAACACATACCTGCAGAGAACTGAGGACCTCAAAAATACCAAATCCGAAACTCCAAACCGGCAGTAAAGACTTTAAGACTTGCACGTGTCTCCATGGAGTCTTGAAAAGTCAGCGATCATATAATAGTACTGCCATATTCACTACTGTACTGTTGTACGAATTGATGGCTCTATGGAACTTTTTCGAAAAAATGCACCGACATTCTGTACCATACAGCAAAGAAAGTCATAGATACAAGCTGTACAAGAGACAAAAAGCTGCACAGAACTCATAAGCCGTACATCTCTTGCATGGGGAACTACAGTACAGTACAGTACGGACCTCGTTTGTAAATCCAGATTCTCGAGAATCGTGACGAAATCAGCTTTGTCGCCTTCTATAAAAAATCATAAAATAATTAGCACTACAGAAAGCACAAAAAATAATGCCACGTCACAATTCCAGCAAGTCACATGTCTAATCAGACAAACCGAAATCCGTTGCTTCACTTTTCGTCGCTTTCTCCCAGTTCATCGCAATTCACCATCCAGAAAACACCGGTTCTAAATTACAGCCGTATTTAATGGTTAATTTTGGCTTTACATTTAGTTCTAAATGACAGAAAAGTACTGTAAATATCGTACACAATCCATACGTAAAACTTCCCCGTACGGATTGAATAACTGATCAAGCATAGATCCCGGACTTCTCACTGTAAACTAAACTACTAAACATGTAAAATACGTTTTATAGAATGAATAGATAAAAGTACAAAACTCAATAAAGGCTTCCCCGACAAATATTGCCAACTTCCACAAACTTTCCGCGATCCGCCGTCCTCGATGCTAACAGAATCCCGGGAAATCCGGAATCGCGCTCTTGCCACTACTTCTGGCTCTCACCCTTCTCACAACAAACCACCGTACCACCACATTGCCACGTCAGCATGACACAGCGCCAGCTAATCTCACCCGACAAGCGCCGGGAGAGCCGGTGTACGGTCCGTATCTGTCGGTGGCCACCACTCCCGGTCCCCAGCTCGCCATCCAATGATAAACGTCCGCTGGCCACCCGCCCGTGCAGCTCCCGAAACAGTCCAAAACCTGTTCTTCAGATAACGACAAAGGCGGCACAGTGCCCGATAATACATTATAGGCACCTTCCACGCTCGCCACGGCACCAAAAACGGAACAGGATCCTGCCAAAAAGACAAATACCGTACGTGAAGTGAGAAACCGAAGATTCGAGTTGGCGATCCCGCTGAGGGACACGTCAGCAAAAAAAAGAAAAAGCCACATCTTTTTTTTCTGTTACTTTCGTACCGCAGGATCCCTGATCTTTCGGAGAGGGCAGCAGTCCTCGTAGGTCCACGCTGGTGGGAAGATACGGCTGCCAGCTGGCATGCCTAGAAAAGGTGTTCAGATAAGTACGCGGCGTGCGAGAAGAGGCCCTCAAAGAAAGTCCGGAGGGTGCTGTTTTCCGCGTAAAAGACAAAAAAAAAATACAAAAAAAAAAAAAATCACTAAAAATCCACCTTAAAGCATAAAGTGCCAGCCAATCGTGGTTTCCACCAGGTACAAACGAAACTACAGTACAGTATTCTAAAGAAAAGTACAGTTTACCGTACATGACTCTCGTACGGCAGCCGAGGGCGGCAGAGTCAGCCAAAGCTGCGTGGCCACTCCGTAACTGTCTTGTCGGCGGCACCTCATCATTAAAAGCGGTGAGTTCCTGGCGCCGTCCACCGCGTCCAGACAAAGCCCTGTAGCCGAGTTACGCCATTGGACGCTGTTGTCGTATGACCGTACGGATCCTGCCTTCCACAGTTGACTCGGCAGACTGGAACTACAATCTGCAATCCCGCCCCAAAAAAAAAAAACAAAAAACAAAAAAAAAGTTTTATCAGTTTAAAATGTTTTTACTTTTTAGCAAATGATTTTTTTTCGTACGCACGTAAAAACCGTATCGACTTTAACGGAAATATCGCGAATAAGAATTTTTTTTCACCTAGTAGGATAGCTTGCGCGCCGGAGCTCCTCCCGCTAACGTCCAAACATTTTCCTGTCTGTACTTCCGTAAATGTGTACGACTGACCGACTTTTTCCAGGGTAAACATTCCGGTCCCATTTATGTCCACGTAGCGCGAGTCTGCCACAAAACGACAAATACCACAGTACAGTATCACACGTCACCAAATAGGAAAAAAAAAAAGTGACGTCAACTTACAAAACCGAGGAAATGTACTGTCGGCCGGTACTGTAGCGGAGAGAACACAGACGGAGACAGGACGATAGAGGTAGCAAAAAAAATAGGGAATCCGCGCGACAGAAAACGACAAAAAACGTAGAATTTAGCAAGGCATAAGCAAACCAAAAAAGGCAATAATAAGACAAACAAATTGGAACCGTACATCGTCACCCAATGTCACAAAATTTTGACTTATGGCGACTAATTAGGTAATCAAAAATGAGAAAATTTGGAAAACCAAGGGGCATTAGTACTATTATTTATTGGGAGATCCCATAAATACTAGTTTGGAGAACAATGATGACAATTTCATATAAAAATGATAACAATAATAGAATCAAAACATTAAAAAGACAAAAATTAGGGATGGTACCCACACTAAAAATAGTATCCACAACAACATGATGCAAATTTTTTCAACAAAATGTAATAATTCTCCTCGAACCAAGTATAGGTAATTGTGGGATATGGGACAAAGAGAAAAAAAGGCTATAAGAAATAGACAACACCCACAAAACCAAATAAGACAAAACAACCGATAGTGACAAGGTAGTACAAAACATGAGAAACGTCATCCTTCAACCACATAAGACAAAACAATATGTTGACAAGATAGCCTAAATCTTGGGAAACATCACCCTCAAAAAAGGCCAAAGATGCAACATCAGCGACAAAATAAGGCAATGAAAATATCTAATGACAATAATACAAATAAATAAAAATATACAAACAACAACATTAGACATAAATAAAGGCAACAACAAAAGAAACCCACAAATACAAACCATTTCAAACAAAGAAGCAAACAAATAAAACACAAAAACTTACAAAATAACCTTACTAAGGAAACACATCAAGTCAATCACATGTAAATCAAACAAACAAACAATCATATATACAAACATTATAACAAAAACAATACCAAAAATACACAAACAAAAAATAATAATATTAACAACAATGGCAATAATAACAAAAAACAATCACAATAAAAAACAACTACAACAATAACAACAACAACAAAAAACATTGCCAACAATAACAGTAATGATAACGACAAACCCCAAAGCAAAGAAAAAAAAACTGAATCCAACAAAAGTTAAAAAACTAAAACAGCATCTAACGCATATAAATGGTCAAAAACAAACGAAACAAGAGAGAGAGAAAGAAAGAGAGAGAGAAAGAGAGAAAGAGAGAGCAAGAGAGAGAGAGAGGTCTCACAGTCTCTTAGGCTCAGCTGGTTGTCGGAGGACCACGCAAAGTACGATATCGCCGGAATCACCAAAAAGGCGCCCTCACTGGGAACCATCCAGGAAGAGGCTGCGCTACCGGACAAAATACACAAAACGACAAAAGCACAAAACGACAAAAAAGCACAAAAGGAAAAAAAATACACGGAGAGGAAAAAAAAAACGGTAACGGAAAAACGGAGTGAGAAATTGGTGACTGAACGGAAACAGGGGACATGTAAAAATATATAATAATAATAATAATAATAATCATCATCATAATAAAAATCATAATAATCATAATCATCATAAAATTTGAAATAAATGTGAATATCGGTATGTCACAATAAGTTGGTGGTACAATAGGGAAAGATAAATATATGCTCATAGGAATGAATGTGTATATAATTAATATGAGGAGAAAGAGGGGAGGGAGGGAAGGGGAGAGAGGGGAGGGGGAAGGGGAGGGGGAGG
>JBBHKE010000157.1:0-12550 GCA_037447655.1 Zygnema cylindricum | reverse complement strand
TATATATATCGATAGATACACCTAAATATTTATGTGTATGTATATCTATATCTATATGTATATGTATATATATACATATATACAATGGATAAAAAAACATGCAACGCAAAAAAGCACCATTCAAATAGTAAAAATGAAAAAACTCATTACGCAAATGACACCAAGCTCTTCTAAAAAACCCCAAATAAACCCTAAAAACCTACATAATACTAAAAACCCTAAACCCCTAACCTTAAAGCCCTATCAAACCCCTCTCAAAAATGTTAAGTTCTTCAAAAACCCTCAAAGACTTCCACAAAACCTCAAAAACCCTCACAAAAACCTCCTAAAATCCTAAAAAATCGCCATAAAAAACCCTAAAAAAAGCTTTGCGAGAGAGAGAGAGAGAGAGAGAGAGAGTACTGACCCGCCAGCACGGGGTACATGGAGGGGAGTGACCCCATTCCGCACACCCCCTGGAGGATCCGTCCGTACCCTCCCGACCCCCACTCCAGGCCAAAGGAGTTCCGTACAATCCAGTACGCTTCTCCGTTTTCCGTACCGTACCCGACCACAGTCAGCACGTGCGTCAGCATGGCCCCCGTCAGACAGTCTCCCCGGGAATCTCGGAAGATTTGCCACTGCCACGTGTCACACGTACGGATATGAAGTGTCAGAAAGTAGATGAAAACATGTAAAACATATATTCGCAATCGGTTTATAAAAAAATAAAAAAAAAGGGAAAAAACTTTTATAATTTTTTAGGGTTTCGTGGTATTGCAGGAACGCTTACAGATGTCCATAGAGTCAGTTCTTCCGTCAAAGTGACGTACGCAATGACAGGCTGTCGGCTGACGGCCGCTCTCAGAGCTGCCACGTCATACGCAGGAACTTCTTCGTAGCGTCTCACACGTGCGACGCCCGGAATATTCTGCAAACAAGAAAAACGGACGGCTGAGATCAGATCGGCATCAATACTTGGAATCGGGCGAATCGGCGGCGGTCGGCGGAACAAATCTCGCAGGCAGATTTATGTTAAAGGCCGCCGGCTCGCGCCTCGGGTATCAGCGGCCGATCGGGCTGCCACGTCAGATCGAGGTTTCGGGAGACTTGTAGATAGGACAAAAGAAACGATTCGAATATTCCAATGTCGGGCCAGTTGGGATAGAATATCGTACGATCATTCCAAACCTAATAGTACAGTGAAGTACAGTACTTTAGAGGACATCTCTTCGAATATACGACAGGCGCAAAGTAACAGTTAAACAGTCTGTCGGGTAAAAATGCGTCCTTCATAAAGAGGCGTTACGAGGGGAATATCCACGTGTCCTGCAGAGGACGTGTCATTACCAGACACGTCATTGCATTATTGTATGACGTGTTCATTACAGGCCACGTCATTCGATCATTTTAGGACGACGTTAAAAGTATGATATTTATGTCTTACGCTGTCGTAACGCTAACAGTTAGGCGTCGAATCACAAACGTTTAGCGATTTTTGTTACGCTTTCCTAGAAGTTAACATATACCATAGCGTAGCACGTCGGAATATGTTGCGATGGAAAGAATGTCATTCGCGACAAATATTTGTTACACCGTCAACTTGTGTTCCTGAACTTCTCGGGATAACACGTGGTATAAAATCTAAATGATTTGACGGTTTGTCGCTTCATTGAAGACAAACCTGCAAGCGGACCCTCCAACACAAACCTGCTGAGAACTGAGGACCTCAAAACGACCAAATCCAAAACGACCAAATCCAAAGCTCCAAACCAACTTTAAAGACTTTAAGACATGCACGTGTCTCCGTGGAGTCTTGAAAAGTCAGCGATCGTATAATAGTACTGCCTTATTCATTACTATTGTACGAAGAGATGGCTCTATGGAACTTTTTCGAAAAAAGGCACCGACATTCTGCACCAATCAGCAAAGAAAGTCATAGATGCAAGCTGTACAAGAGACAAAAAGCTGCACAGCACTCATAAATCGTACAGCTCTCGTGTCGGGAACTTCCGTACATTACAGTACAGACGTCGTTTGTAAATCCAGATTCTCGAGAATCGTGACGAAATCAGCTTTGTCGCCTAGGATAAAAATCATAAAATAACTAGCACTACAGAAAGCACAAATAAAATGCCACGTCACAATTCCAGCAAGTCACATGTCTAATCCGATAAACCGAAATCCGTTGCTTCAATTTTCGTCGCTTTCTCCCAGTTCATCGCAATTCACCATCCAGAAAATACCTCGGTTCTAAAATACAGCCGTATTTAATATTAAATTTTGGCTTTACAATTTTACATTTAGTTCTAAATGAAAACATTAAATACGGTCGTACACCACGAGGTTGACGACAAAAGTTATCGTGGGGCCCATGATGCTGGAAGTATCCCACGTGGATACGACGATTTTCAAAAGTTCAGAAACGCAATTTAAATGCTTCATAATTTATATTCTGTCATCGTACGGACAGAATCGAAAGGTCAATACTCAGCCTACAGCGACGGAAAAGTAGCACACCGTACACAATCCATATGTAAAACTCACCGTACGCATTGAATAACTGATCAAGCATTTAGATCCCGGACTTCTCACTGTAAACTACTAAACATGTAGAATACATTTTAGTACTTTACAGAATCAATAGATAAAGACTAAAAGTACAAAACTCGTACGCTTTACTCAAAAAACTTTCATGTTTTTCAATAAAGGCTTCCCCGACAAATATTGCCAACTTCCACAAACTTTCCGCGATCCGCCGTCCTCGATGTTGCCAGAATCCCGGTAAATCCGGAATCGCGCTTTTGCCACCGTTTCTGGCTCTCAGCCATCTTACAACAAACCACTGTACAGCCAAACTGCCACGTATGCATGACACAGCGCCAGCTAATCTCACCCGACAAGCGCCGGGAGAGCCGGTGTACGGTCCGTATCTGTCGGTGGCTGCCACTCCCGGTCCCCAGTTCGCCATCCAATGATAAACGTCCGCTGGCCACCCGCCCGTGCAGCTACCGAAACAGTCCAAAACCTGCTCTTCAGATAACGACAAAGGCGGCACAGTGCCCGATAATACATTATAGGCGCCTTCGACGGTCGCCACGGCACCAAAAACGGAACAGGATCCTGCGAAAAAGACAAAATACCGTACGTGAAGTGAGAAACCGAAGATTCAAGTTGGCGATCCCGCTGAAGGACACGTCAGGAAAAAAAAAAAAGGCCACATTTTTTTTTTCTGTTACGTCCGTACCACAGGATCCCTGATCTTTCGGAGAGGGCAGCAGTCCTCGTAGGTCCACGCTGGCGGGAAGATACGGCTGCAAGCTGGCATGCCTAGAAAAGGTTTTCAGATAAGTACGCGGCGTGCGAGAAGAGGCCCTCAAAGAAAGTCCGGAGGGTGCTGTTTTCCACGAAAAAGACACAACAAAACAAAAAAATAAATCACTAAATCCACCTTAAGCATAAAGTGCCAAGCAATCGTGGTTTCCACCAGGTACAAACGAAACTATTCTGAAGAAAGTACAGTTTGACCGTACATGATTCCCGTACGGCAGCCGACGGCGGCAGAGTAAGCCAAAGCTGCGTGGCAATTCCGTAACTGTCGTGTCGGCGGCACCTCAACATTAAAAGCAGTGAGTTCCTGGCGCCGTCCACCGCATCCAGACAAAGCCCTGTAGCCGAGTTACGCCATTGGACGCTGTTGTCGTACGACCGTACATATTCTGCCTTCCACAGTTGACTCGGCAGACTGGAACTACAATCTGCAATCCCACCCCAAAAAACCAGAAAAAAAACAAAAAAAGTATCAGTTTAAAGAGTTTTTAGCCAATGAATTTTCGTACGCACGTAAAAACGTATAGAAAATAACGGAAAATATCGCGAGTGAAGGATTATTTGTCACCTAGTAGGATAGCTTGCGCGCCGGAGCGCCTCCCGCTAACGTCCAAACATTTTCCTGTCTGTACTTCCGTAAATGTGTACGACTGACCGACTTTTTCCAGCGTAAACATTCCGGTCCCATTTATGTCCACGGAGCGCGAGTCTGCCACAAAACGACAAATAGTACAGTACAGTACCACACGTCACCAAAGAGAAAGAAAAAAAAAGTGACGTCAGCTTAAAAACCGAGGAAATGTACTGTCGGCCGGTACTATAGCGGAGAGAAAACAGACGGAGACAGGACGGCAGAGAAAAATAGGGAATCCGCGCGACAGAAAACGACAAAGAACATAGAATTTCGCGAGGCATAAGCCAACCAAAAAGGCAATACGACAAAAAAATGGAGCCGTACATCGTCACCCAATGTCACGAAAATTTGACTTAAGGCGACTAAATAGGTCATCAAAAATGGGAAGATTTGGAAAACCAAGGTGCAATTAATACTAATAATTAATTAATTCTATTATTTATAAAGAGATCCCACAAATACTAGTTTGGAGAACAATGATGCCAAATTCATACAAAAGTGATAACAATAATAGAATCAAAACATAAAAAGACAAAATAGGGATGTTACCCACACTAAAAATAGCATCCCCAACAACATGATGCAAAAAAAATCAACAAAATAAAACAATTCTCCTCACACCAAACATAGGTAAGTGTGGGATATGGGACAAAGAAAAAAAGGCTATAAGAAATAGACAACAAAACAACAAATAATGACAAGGTGGTACAAAACACTAGACACGTCATCCTTACACCAGATAAGACAAAACTATATTGACAATATAGCACAAGTCATGGGAAACATCACCCTCAAAAAAGGCCAAAATTTCAACAAAACCAACAAAATGAGTAATGACAATATCTCCATCACATAATGAAAAATAATCTAAATATACAAACCAACAACATTTAACATAAAGGCAACAACATGCACAAAAGAAAACCACAATTACAAACCATTTAAAACAAAGAAGCAAACAAATAAATAACACCAAAAAATTCAAAATAGCATTTCTAAGAAAACACATAAAATCAATCACCTATGAATCAACAAACAAACAAACAAACAATCATATATAAACATTATAACAAAAACAATACCAAAAATACACAAAAACAACATAACGATAGTATTAACGACAATGGCAATAATAACAAAAACAATCATAATAACAATAATGATAACAAGAACAACAACAAACAAAACAATGCAACAATACAAGCAACACAATAAATCAAGAAATAAAAGAAAAACGACCGAATTCAACAAAACCTAAAAAAGTAACACAACATCAAAAAACTATAAATAGTTAGAAGTAAATGCGACGAGAGAGAGAGAGAGAGAGAGAGAGAGAGAGAGAGAGAGAGAGAGAGAGAGAGAGAGAGGAGAGAGAGAGAGAGAGAGAGAGAGAGAGAGAGAGGTCTCACAATCTCTTAGGCTCAGCTGGTTGTCGGCGGACCACGCGAAGTACGATATCGCAGGAATCACCAAAAAGGCGCCCTCCGAGGGAACCATCCAGGAAGAGGCTGCGCTACCGGGACAAAATACACAAAACGACAAAAGCACAAAACGACAAAAAAGCACAAAAGGAAAAAAAAATACACGGAGAGGAAAAAAAAAAAACGGTAACGGAAAAAACGGAGTGAGAAATTGGTGACTGAACGGAAACAGGGGACATGTAAAAATATATAATAATAATAATAATAATAATCATCATCATAATAAAAATCATAATAATCATAATCATCATAAAATTTGAAATAAATGTGAATATCGGTATGTCACAATAAGTTGGTGGTACAATAGGGAAAGATAAATATATGCTCATAGGAATGAATGTGTATATAATTAATATGAGGAGAAAGAGGGGAGGGAGGGAAGGGGAGAGAGGGGAGGGGGAAGGGGAGGGGGAGGAGGGGAGGAAGGGGAAGGGGGAGAAGGGAAAGGAGAGAGTTTTTGGGGGGGGTGGAGGGAGAGAGAGTTTACAATCAATCCAATTTGGCTCCGGGGTCGTTCCGTTTTGCTGCAAAATCCGGGCAGCTTCAGAGGAAATTTCTGTGCACATAAAAAAAAAAAAAAAAAAAAAAAAAGAAGGGCAAAGGTTCAGCTGATGGGCAGTCCACATTAATAAATGTGCCAAAAAATGGTTTGAAATTAAAAAAAAAAAAAAAAAAAAAAAAAAAAAAAAAAAAAACTTTCAGAAAGCGACAGATTCAAGGAGAAACCACACACGCAGAAGGAGAGGGAGAGGGGAGGAAGAGAAAAAGGGAACAGAGGACAGGGAGACGGAAGGGGGGGGAGAGAAACGGAGAGAGGGAGACGGCGGGACAGAGAGGGGGTGGAGAGACGGGGAGAGAGAGAGGGAGAGAAGGACAGAGAGAGGGAGAGGGAGAGAAAGAGAGAGAGAGAGAGAGAGAGAGAGAGAGAGAGAGAGAGAGAGAGAGAGAGAGAGAGAGAGAGAGAGAGAGAGAGAGAGAGAGAGAGAGCACACCTGTGTCTTCCACGTCTTCTTCCACCTTCAGGCTCTGCTACAGAAAAAAACAAAAAAGAGAAAAATAAAAGGCAAGGGTCAATTGAACAAATTCCAATTTTCGGTCAATTTTTTTGAAAACCCTCTCCCCCTCTCTCTCTCCCCCCCCCCCCCCCCCCCCCCCCCCTCAGTATAAATGAAACCAAAAAAAAAAAAAAGACTAATTCTCAAATTTCCCCCCGTTTCACTATAAAAAAAAAAAAAAAAAAAAGCCGCACAGCACGTAATCCATACCGTGACGTCAGCTGGCGTCATCTTTTCAGAAAACGACAAACGAGCTTCAGTTCCGGGCAGCGGAAAAAAAAGTGCCCCGAAAACAAAAACGGAAAGAAAAACAAAAAACGACCTGCGACCCATTTTCAGATTTTGAAAAGCCGTGGCTGCCACTCTCTCTCTCTCTCTCTCTCCCTCTCTCCCTCCTCTCTCCCTCGCTCTTCCTCTCTCCCTCTCTCTCGCTCGGTTGCCCTCTCTTTTATTTCAATTTCGTCTTCCGTTCTCTCTCTCTCTCCCTCTCCCTCTTTCCTCGCTTTCTTTGCCTCTCCCTCTCTCTCTCTCTCTCCCTCGCTTTCTCTCTCCCCAATTCTCTTCTCCACGACCAAACATGATGGCCTACGTGACCTCCGTTCCTCTGTCGTTTCCGCCGCCGCCCCTCTTTATACCCCTCATGTGACATCCGTCACGGCGATGGCTGCGTCCATACTGCCACGCGTCCGCATCGAAAACGACGTTCTCAGTTTCCCCGAGAGAAAAAAAAAAAAACAAAAATAAAAAAATAAAATAAAATCAGGAATCTTCTCTTCCCACCCCTCTGCAGCTTTTCTCTTTTTGCGTCCGCGCTCGCCGCGTGTCATCGCCGCTTACAGTCGCTCCTGCCAGCTGGCGCGCCCGTGGTTTGTGAACGAAAGCCTTCTCTTTTATTTAGACGGTTTCGGAAGCAAAAATACAGAGGGGCGCGTCGTCGGTTGTCGGCCTCGATTTTTAGGTACGGTTTTTTACGTTCATCCGTACAGGTTCAAAGGTGACAGCTGTCGATCGGGTACGGGCAATCTTTTCAGTCTTGGGAAACGACAAAATAGGTCGCCGCGGCAAATTTAGTAAATAGTAGTAAAATAGTAAAAAAAAAAAAATCGGGCTTCTATCCGTACGTAAAAATAAAAATACGATTCCGTAATATGCGGTGGAGGTGAGAGCCTGACACTTGCTGTGCAGTCAATGCAAGCGGACATAAAACTAGGGTCGCATACGTCATCTAACAATTGCTCCGTAGGATAGTGACGTCATATGAATACGGAAGTCGCGAGTCTTTGCAAGCCCTGTGTTTGTTTTCTTTTACCATTTTATGTCGTTTAGCTGGAGGCAGTGGGAACGCAACTGTTGCAGAAACTTGGCCTTTTACTGCTGAGCTGGCATATGACTGCCACGTAAGAAGCTCAAGGAAGGTTCGAGATCGCCTCAGGGACGTAGCTGTGCCACGTGTACTGCATGGTGGTCAAATATTGTCGTTTGCGGGAGTTGACGTCTGACATCGCTGTACACGTATGACGTAAAACATATTCATGACGTAAGATTATGTACGGGCTTTAGAGAATAGTTGAAAGAAAGAAGATTCTCCTGGGAAAGAAAGCGAGGTCAGACACAAAACGACAAATTCTTAGCACATGTGCGCGGCCTCGATTGTTCCTGGAGAGAAATTTTGAAAAATTTGAATTTTGAGATTTTCTGTTGAGGCGCAGATTCGGTTATCGAATTTAATAATAATGCTTTTCACATGCTGAGGTGTGGAGCCAGTGGGCCAATGCTGTGGGAGTTTAGGATTATTTTTGTCGTTTCCTATTTGTCGGTTTCTGTTAAAGCGTTCCACACTTCCACCCGTTGATGTCCAATTTGTACGGATTTCAACTTTTTTACGAAAATTAAGCAGTATTCGTCGATTACATAATTTTGTTAAAATTAGTGTAGAGATAACTGTAAGGAAATGAGCAAAAGCGTACGAAAATATATAACCGTAAAAGTACGATATATACGGACAATTTACCTACATTCATGAAAAGTGTAAGGCAGTTATACTGAAACCATAGATATCCAATGCGCATAATACGCACGAAACGAACGCGCAAATACTACGCACGATACGCATTTAATGATGATGAAAATATAATAAAATGCGTACCAGGATACGTACCCCTACTTTTTCGTACATTTGCGTACTGCATTCGTACATTTCAGTACTTTTAGGGTTACTAAGGGGGGTATGAGAAATTTTAGGGTACGTTCTCGTGCATTCTCATAAATTTCTGTTAAACACCTAACTTTTACTCGTACATTTACGCACAGTGTTCTTATTTTTTCGTACTTTTGCCGGTTAATAATTTGAGTTTTTTAGGGTACATTTTCATAGTGTTGTGTGTATCGGTAAAAAAATTATCGCGATATCACCAATACCGATAGTTATCGGTTATCGAACGATCAGAGGTCCCGATATATCGCTCAAAGACCAACAAATTCCATATCTGCAATAACTTTAAAAAAATAGAGTATGCATACAATAGTACTTTATTACATACTGTATTATATTATTGACTTTATATAGCTTGTATGCCACGCTATAAGAATCTGTTCCGTCGTTGTTTAACTGCAATTTATTACGGACAACACAGCACATAAACGCCGATCGGTTAACTGAACATAAATTTTACGGCAGCGTACGGAATTGTATCGACAAACTGGTGAACATGGAATGGAAAAAGGACGGCGGACACAAAGTACAACGGACGCAAAATAACATTCTGCGCGCCGCCGGAATCGAACGGACGACATGGAATAAGAAAAGACGAGTGGACGACCAACGTGAGCGCCGACATCCCAGAATGTCTCTTTTGGTAGCTTATGCCAAAAAAGCTGACAGATTGACACGTGGCAAGTCTCCAGTGGATCCCAAGGAAGAAAGGGACAAAGCCATGGCGTCGGATGTGAAAGGTAGCTCGTTTTTACTAGATCTATTCAAAAACCATACAGACCTCATTGCGGCTACTGTACTTTTTATGCTTGTACAACTGTACAACACAGTGATCTGATTGGTAGACATCTCAGTAGATAGGGGTTGTGAGTAAGGCGCGTCCGAGGAATAACACGTACAGTTCAGTGTACTGGGCGTACATTTATCTATACGGTCCGTACATATATCGACAGTTATCGATATCAGTGTTATCGCCGATAATATCTGATAAATATTAGTTATTTATTGGTGATAACACCGATAACGATATATTGTACCAATACATCGACTATCGGCAAAAGGCCCATATCGGTTATCGGCAAATCCTTACCGATACACAACACTTCATTTTCAGATATTTTCGTATATTTCAGTTATACGGACCTACATCTTTCGTACATCTACGTACAACGTCCGCGTATTTCGGTACTTTTATTGAAGGGGGGATTTTAGGGTGTTTAGGGTACTTCCCGTGCATTTCGTACATTCCGGTATATTACAGTACAACTGCCTTACTTTATCCGTACTCTTAGGTTTTTTAGGGTGCACCTTTAGTACAATGCCGTACATTTCCGTATGTTTCTCGTACGTTTTAGGATTTTTTAGGGATTCTGTTCAATTACGTTCAGTTTCCTTGTGACACAAAACGAACGGTTCGGTTTGGTCCGGGATTTGAATTTCCAAACCAAACTTTCTAGTCTGACGGCTGAACCAAACCAGTTAAACTGTTAAACCGTCTTTTTTAAAAAGGGAAACACCTCCCCTAATTTACCTTAGGGCCTAAGTCATCCTCCTCGATTCATCCGGTTTATTCCCCCACCGTTTGCACGCCACCGGGTACAACCCCCCTCCTCGTAACTGTACCTTCCGTACTGCTCATACTTAACGTACATTCGTAAATTCTTTTAAACCGGGTTTGGGTGCGCTGTACAAAATCGATCGGTTTCAAGGAAGTCGACAATCGAACCTGAAAGGTTTAAACGTTTTTTTACGCGATGGAAGTATCTAGAGTCCTTGAGAAAGAGTAAAGCTCTTCTAGTTAGGAAATACGGGTTTGCTAACAATATGGGATAAGTCGTCGCAGACGTTCTAATCGAAAATCCAATTGTACCCATAACAACATCCCTCGCTTATATAGTGTAATCGACGATTGGTTCCATCATATCAATATCCATCATTATAGGTCATACACGGTTTTATAAACAACACCAAAGTAAGGATTATTGTGTGTATTAGAAGGATGAAGAAAGGGAACTTTTTAACATGTAACATACCATTTTATTTGCACTAACATGCTATCCTTGTTAGGTTAAATGAAATCGAAATAAACCTTAAATAGCGCTCTATCGTTCGATATATATGAGTAAAAAACATATATGTTATATTAGCACAGTGCATAATAAGAAATGTTTCCCGTAAAACGACAAAACTACTTGAGAATTAAACCATACAACAACAACACTCAAGCTACCTAATGCCCCATCGGGTAAGTCCCATAATGATCTACAAAAAAAATGGCAAATAGTGCGCAATCGCTTCATATCAAGAGCAAGCATTATGCGTGGTGAAATCACGTCCAGCCATTGATGTATTGCAGGGAGATGTGAAATGGTACATAACACATACTCCTAAATGCAATATTTTTTAAGTTTTGTGCAAGGGGTTTAAAACGAGGCGAACGCTTCACGACTGCAAATGAAATTATTTAAAAAATTCACAAAAATTTGTCCTAGGTCACAAGGTTGACGCTTAAAGGCGTATATTAAATCAAAAGTGCTATTTTTTAGTTCAAAATACAAATAGCTCATTTTGTTTTAATTCACTCGCTTCACGTAGATGTATGCTACAAGTAACAAAACAAACTTCAAAAGGCAACATAAAAGTGACAATAGTTTTTGTCAGTTTTCAAAACCTAACGAAGACAACCAAAAAAGTTATAAGTAGTGCGAGTAATTTTACAAGAGTGCATTTTCACACAAATTCATATCTGCTGTTTTTTTCCTTACAATTAAAACGTGGCTTTCCTACTAACACGATCGATGTTTCGAATTAAATTTTTGGATTAAGTTTAAATGATCGTAGGTTTTCTTTGTGCAATCTGACCATAAATTTTTCATTAGACGTTGTCGTGGTAATTAAAACACAAATGCAAAAATCAGAAGCATAGTGGGTGGTTTGTTAGCGACTATAACTACGTAGAAAAAAAATGGCACAAATGCTCTATGTAACTGATTAGTTTTATAAATTATACATGAAACAAGATACGTATAATGCGATCATGCGACTAATGATTAAACTAGAGCCAAACGTCAAACGCTTCTTTAGTATGCACAGAAGTAGCTTAGGGGTACGTTGCTGCGAAGTGCATGAGACGGGTCAAAAATGTCAGCGCTGACTCAACATACTCATGAGTCGATTACCTTTTGTGATTCCAATAACGTAGCAAAATAGTTATTACTATGTTACAAAAAATATGCAAAAATGGTTGAAGTTGTTGAAGAAAAAGGGAGTCTTTTCCGTGACCGCGACATTCCCTTCGATCTAAGTGAGGATTTTGGGCTTTTAGTATTTTGCTGGCAGGTCTTTCTATGACCCTAAAAATTACTTCCATCAAGTTAAACTGGAGAGCCATTACATAATTTCGGGGCCGCTGAGTTTGGTTTTCATGTTTAATTTTGAAAAGTACCACATTAAATATAGGTGATTAATTAGGACAGTATTGGGCAGTCACAAGGTATCTTTCATGAGGCACCAATTCACACGTGGCAGCATGTATGAAACACTATATTCTGCAGTAGGTCACTGACTAGTGACTACCACAAGGCCCAAAAGAAAGTAAATCCTTCAATTCACTATGTAAGGGTGCGTCCCCATGTATTAAAGTATCGACTTTAATCTGTCGTTTTCACCCAAAACGCAATTTCGTACGAGAAAAATTTTAACCGTACAACAAAAGCAATTCTTTAAAAGTATTGCAAACGTCAAGTCGATACTTTGAGTGTACTTCCTGTTTGTCGTCATGTTAGCGAATTTTGGCGTTTTCCTTTTTTCGACCCCCGGGCAAGAGAATTCAGCCCGTCAAAAAACTTCATCAAAAATC